>OX421453.1:40188425-40205925 GCA_949126865.1 Montipora capitata | reverse complement strand
GCAAGCGCCCTAACCACTGGGTTACACTGTCTCCTAGTCTCTTTTTCTAGTGTTTTGTGGCCCCAGAGATACAGGGTTGAAGTTAAACCGAGGGTCTGGACACGACTGATTTAACGATTTTTTCCGCGTTCGATCTCGTTAGAATCTTGTTAGCTTTAAATTTCGCACAGTGGCCAAGTCAAAGAGTTCTCTTCCCCAAAACTTGATTCGTCTCTCTATTTGACTTTCATGTTTAAAACTCAACGTTACTGTCTGTTCAATTTGTTGCTAATGACGGTCTTTCAACGCTTCATCTCTCTCTCAGTAGGGCTGACATTTAGTGGCTTGTTTTTAGACGCCGTGTGAACGCAGTCCTTGCAAGAATGGAGGAACTTGCCACGCGGTGGACAATTGGAGAGATTTCAGATGCGACTGTTTACCAAGTACACGAGGAAGAACATGCTCTGAGGGTTTGTGTCTTGTGCTGTTTGAGATCAACGCAAGAACCCGTTAATCCCACAGGAATTAGATATAGTGCAATCCCATAGAAAGGTTTTCAATTTAGTATCGGAAGCACTGGAAATTCGCAGGCAGTAATTGTGTTTTGCATTGTTATGCTGTAACCGACTCAAAAATCTTGTGTCACATTTTAAAAAAATCAAAGGGAACCTACTCTCTCACGTCAAATTTCCCGCGCTTAGCGTCGTCTGCCTTAATTTGCTTTGCAATGTGATTGGTTAGTTGCTTTTATCATACCTCTTGGATAGACCGCGCGCTGTGATTGGCTAATTTAGCTAGCTGCACATAGCTTTGGTTCAAAGTCTAGATGTTTAGGCAATATCTTGCTGAACTATTTCAATTTATATGTATGGGCAATAAATTGACCCAGACGCAGGCTTTCTATTGACAATGCAGTTGGGGTTTCTCGGAACATTTTTTCACGTTTTTTGTTTAGTGCCTTACAAAGACTGCGTTGAATTACTAAACGCGGGAATCCGAAACACCGGTGTGCACATTATTTTGGACAAATCGTGGGCCTTGCCAACCTACTGCGATCAGGATTATATGGGAGGAGGTAAGCTTAACTTCTGACGACACGAAAAGAGGTAATTGGCCCATATCACTCAATGTCCAAACAAAAGATTTTGCCCGTCGAACCTCTCATTCAGTGTGAAGCTGGACGGGCAAAGACAATGCAAAGACAAACCCTTTATTCCCTACGGACTCCAACATGGCCGCCGAGTGATAAAGGTGAATTTATTTAGGAATGTGAAGTCCGAGTCAGACATCTGATGAATACAAGCGCTAAAATAGTACTAGCAGAAGTGGACGTAGTAAACTATACAACGAGTTGCCTGGATGACAAAACAGCAGGAAAAAACACCAAAAAAAAAACACTCCTCATTTGTTAAAAAATGAAGAAAATAACTCATCTAATGCACTTAACCATCTAATGAAGTGGTTCTAAATTTCGGGGAGAAAGGTTCCCCCAGAGCGCTCTTCAAAAATAACACAAGAAAGAAAACGAAGTCAACTGTAACACTTGCTGACGAATGGCAAACGTAAACTTGATGTGATTCTTAGTGGGAAGTTTGTAGGCGGGTTCGAATCCTGCAAAGAAGCACTCGGATATTTTTCCGAGTATCCCCGAGTCACCATAGGAAAAAATTATGTGGATTAACATTTTTCATCGATTCTTTATTACGATGGCAAACATCTCTCGCCAAATGCTTGTTACTAACAGTGTACAGTAACAATACAGCGCATTAGTCACATGAATATCCTCAAATACACCGTTGCAAAGACGAACAGCGAAAGAGATATTTCAAATCAAACATAATAGGGGAGCTTCGCGCCTCGAGCACCATGGGTAAGAAAATATGATAACCCATCCGAGCAAGAAAATTTGGTTTTGGTCAACGTACGTCCACCCTTCCATGTATGCCCATGTGACACCATATCGTAGGCTGAAGTTTTGAGCTCATCGAGGTCAGCTTTTTTTTTTTTACCGCCAAGTAATGGGTTTCCATTGGATCGCAGGCTCAAGCCAGGTTTACTTACTGCAAGAATAAATAACCCAAGAGGTCCGCTTTTAGGCTTGGCTAAATCTATATGTTATGGTTAGGAAACCACAACTGGCGAAAGTCAATTTGTTTGCAATATATCAAGTGTACTGAAGATCAATTGGTGGTCACCGTAAACAAATTCAGCGAATAGACGGCGGGAAATTGGAACCCGCCACAATCGCATAGGAGACATCCATCTCTCTCACCAATGGACCACACTGGCTCCAAGATCGCAAGACAAAACCAGAGACTCTCTACCATACCATGAGAATCTCAATTTCTGACTAATCAGTTCAGTTCAGTTCAGTTCCCAAGTCCGTACGTCACTTTAGGTCATCATTTATTAGGCCCTTGGCAGCTCGTAATTACATGGTACATAAACCGCCACACTGGGACGCAAATTGCGCACTGTGACATCTAAAACAAAAAAAAAGTTAAATTAACTTGCTTTTGTTTTAGATGTCTCAGTGCGGAATTTGAGTTCCAGTATAGTAGCTTTTGTACCATGTGATCGATATCACTAAGCCGCAAAGGGCCCATTAACGACGACACGCAATTGGCCATTTCCATTTTAACGGCAAATACTTAGCAAGATTTTTCACGATGGAGAAGACGACGATAATAATGATGACGATGTACAAGTAATAATAATACTTGATAATGGTTTAGAGCGAGTTTCAATCGAGTGTTCTAAAACCAAAACCAAAATAATTACTTTGGCCAATCAAAAAGGGCGGAGAAAATCCAGTAAACCAATCAAAACTCGAAGTAATTACACGTTGCCGATACAAAGCGCGGGAAAATGTGCACGAGCAAACCACGATTGGTTTTGGTTTCATTTCTGATCGGTTGAAAAAATGGCACGAGAACTTTGAACAAATCACTGATTGAAGTAATTATAAACCAAAGAAATTCGCTAATTACTTTCGACACTCAATTGAAACAGCTAAATTGGTAACAGCTAAACTAATAGAAAAATGCTAAAAACTATACAATATACTGTATGTTATGCACTATACTTAACTCAAGATGAGCATAGATTAAATTGTTGGATAATAATTTAAGTACTATACTTTAGATGCTTGTGTCATTTTTTTCGTATCACAGGATGGCTAATGGTGTTCAAAGTGGTGGCCGGACGTTCACATGATGTCGAAGCGATTTGGTCAAGAGACAGTGCCCAGAATGTCGCTAGAACTTCCACAATGAATGTGAACAGCTCCGACAAAAGATGCTACAAGGGCCGTAGGATAGGATACTGGGAAAACCTACTCAAACCAAAGGAGGTACATATAAAAGATATGATAAGTGAGGATGACGATAGCTCGACCATTGTGCTGGTGATACGTGCAATACAAAACTTCAGTTCAACACGTGTCGCTCAGGACACGTGGGCGACACGTGTTCACAACTCGTTCAAAATACGAATGCGCAAAAGTTAAACATCTAAGATGCACACATAAGAAAGAATATCCAAAAACATAAAATAGACTAAAAACTTATCATGCACCTAAAGATAACATGCAAAAGCATCATAATGGTCATTCATACCATACCTTATGAGATTACTGAGGCCGAAAAAGGACGGAGACAATCCGGTAAACCAATCAAAACTCGAAGTAATTACACGTAGCCGACACAAAGCGCGCGAAAATGTGCACGCGCGAGCCACGATTGGTTTTGGTTTCACTTCTGATTGGTTGAAAAAGTGACGCGAGGACTTTGAACCAATCACTGAGTGCAGTAATGCAAAACCAAAGCAATTCGCTAATTACTTTCGACACTCAATTAAAAACCGCTCTATATGAGTAAAATTAGGGATAAGTTCTCTTTGTTTTAGACGAGAGATCTTAGTACATTAGAAATGTTTCAAGGTCGATTGCTGTAAAATTTTCTTGCTTTTAAGAGTAGGGGGCACAATATGTATCAGTGGGCACAGTGAAAAACGTCTGCTGTTTGCAAAATCTCAGTGAGGTTTCAACATAAGCAGGGTGCAGGAATGGCGCAGTGGTGAGAGCACTCGCCTCCTGCCAATGTGGCCTGGGTTCGATTCCCAGACTCGGCGTCATATGTGGGTTGAGTTTGTTGGTTCTCTACTCTGCTCCGAGAGATTTTTCTCTGGGTACTCCGGGTTTTCCCTTTCCTCAAAAACCAACATTTGACTTGTTAATTTACAGTGTCCCCAATTAGTGCTCCAGCGCTAAATGACTAGACACATAACTTGAATAAAGTTCCTTTCCTTTCCTTTCCTGAGCTGTTTTGTGACGAGAGTTTTGAAATAAGGCTTACTAACTTCATCATTGTCACAGTATGATGGTGATGACGAAGTTAACAACACAATACGAAATTAATGGACGTGAAAGCGAATAACAGAGGAAATTAAAGGATGATGCTTGTTGAGTTCTCTACATACCCTCACATTTACCTTGAACTAATTTTCTCATTCCACTGAACCCAACAGGAAGTTTGCGGTTGTAAACGTGTTTGACTAGGATTTGCACTGATGCGTCTCTTGAAGCATGAGTAGTTTCAGAAACTGAAACAAAGAGCCGATAAAGTTGACAATCAATTAAACAAACGGCTTTAGAAACCCCTGAAAAAAATTCAAGTGACAACAGCGGGTTTAGAACCCAATGACTGTGCGCTACTGGCGCAATTCTATAAGAGCTGGTCTGGGCATTGAAATTCGTTCCAGATCAGAGCCTAACCGATTATAAGCGTTCGCTTTGTATTCCCCCTGTAGTACCAAACTTGCGTTTATAAACTCATTTGATGCCGCTAAATTAGTGTATTCATACTCTCACCGTCACAGCACCAACTGAAAGTCTTAAGAAGCTAACCCCGTGAGCTGCAAAGCGTGTCAATTTATTCGCCGAAAAGACTTTGTTTGATTGTCTGTGTGTTTTGACGAGGCTGACCTTTCTCTGCGCTATAATATTGTTATTGTTTCTGTTTGTTCTAGGCTCGTCTCGCCTTATACAAGAAAGAATCCCTAGTTTTGTCCCTCGTCTTCAACGCAACGGACAGCAACAAAACAAATTGGTTTTCCAAAAGCCGTTTGCTTCAATCTCCGTGGACTGAAGACTTGCAAAGTGAACAACAGAATTTTTTCTCTCTTGTTGGAGATTTGTCTACAAAGAGAGCCTTTTTCATCAACAAGGTGAGAAAGCAACTATTACATTAAAGCCCTGGCATAAGAGCAACAGTCCATTTGCAAAACAGCGGAAAAATAATCTTGCTGAACGTGTAGTTTGTATGTTAGTACATTCTTTGCAGTACTCTGCCAAAAAGTTACTATCACAAAATTCACCAAATTTTAAGGATTTGTCGACAACGTGAGCTTACAACAATGAATCCTTCCTTTCTATCTTAACTTTAAATCATTCGCGCGCCAATCCACCTTTAGGTTCACGATGCTTCGGCCATATTGTACGACGACAATGCAACCTCGGGCTGATGAATTAATCGCGAAATGTTCCGATGGTACAACGTTGCATTTTGACGTTTTGGTTGCATAAGTTATAATTGACAGCCAGCATTTTGGAGCATTTAGCATCGGAATCCAAAGTTGAATCACGTTGGGCCAGCATTTTTAATTTAATCGGCAAAATTTTGTTTTCAATAAAACATTTTTCGAAACCTCTCAGAAGCATGCAGCAATGCTGCGGTTTTTCATTACAGTTGACATATGAAAATCAAGTTACCTTCAATTGCTTATTTCGAAGGGCTATCTTGGCGTTTTAATTCCAGCCACATGTTGGACAGCGAGCAACATCCCCGCCGACAAAATATATGCCAAGATGTTGTTTGGTACACGTTAGGGCCGGGCTAAACTAGGAAACATTGTTGTGGACGCAAATTTTGCTTGCCGGACGCAAGAAAATGTTTTTGAATCAGGTCAAAAACGTTTTTGCTTCCCGGACGCAAATTTTGCTTGCGAAACAAATGTTTTCCGGTTTAGCCACCCGAGCAGCAATCCCAGGGAAACAATGTTTCCTACTTGCATACAGCTCTTTCGAGAAACAGTACTTCTCTGATTGGATAGGTTGTTGTTGTCGTTGTTTTTGGACATGGATAGTTTTCGCTGTTCTTTTCTCTCTGAGGAACATCGCCTTTTTCTGCTCGGCTTGAGTTGAGGCAAAGAAATCTTTCATATTTCGGGAGATCTTCTACAAGGAAATAGTCTCCTGTGTGCGATTATCTCCTGGATTTTGCGCACTTCTTTTTCATCTTCGGTTCTTACGCTTCTTTTCGACAACCTTTCTTTACACACAAGTACACACAATTGAACCTTTCTGTACACACAAGTGAACACCACCTTACGTTGCTACTGCAACCCCAAGGAACATTGGAATTTTTGGTTAATTGCACGTGCAGCATGCATTTTTAATACATTTCAAACCCATGCTACAACAAACAACAACGAAAAAGGCGCCTGCAAAGGAGGAAACAATGTTGCGGAAACAATGTTGCCGAAGCAAATGTTTCCCCGATTGCGGCCCTTGTTTCCTCAGCAAATATTTCCTTGTTTGCACGCCGAGGAAACATTTCAGGAAACACCTCGTGTGCGGGCGCCTTAACGAAACAACAAGCTATATAACCAATTTTAAGCCTTTTAAAAGAAAACATGAGCCTACAACAGTCAATCTTCTATTCTCAATGGGGAAGATATCTGTTTACAAACATTGCTTTGTTATTCAGATGTCCTAACCACAAGAACAAAACATCGTTTATTTCGACTGTTAATGAGGCTTTGGATGGCTCAATAAAGACAACAGGTGACGTCAACGATATCTTCCCTATAGTTATCTCAAAGGTGTAACTTGCTATCAGTCCTGTTCTAGGCTACTTTGCGAATGCGATTGTACAACACGGCCAAGGCGGAATAATCACAAAATAGTTAGAAAAAAACAAACTAAAGTCGAGTAAGTTTGCTGAATGATTAATTTCAGGTTTGTCGTTGTGAAGTTGATTTACGTGAGAACGATTACGACCGAAAGGAAAGGAACTTTATCTAGTTCTAGCGCTGGAGCACTCATTGGGGACACTGTAGACTGAAATTGACAATTAAGACAAATCAAGTCAAATATTGGTTTTTCAGGAGAGGGGAAACCAGAATACGCGGAGAAAATCTCTTGATGCAGAGTAGAGAACCAACAAACTCACTCCACATATGACGGCGAATCTGGGAATCGAACCCGGTCCATATTAGTTGGAGGCGAGTGCTCTCACGACTGCGCCATCCCGGCGACAAGAGAGAGAACGAGAAAATAGAAAGGGGTCCTGGTCCCAGTTGTTCAAAAGGTATATAACGCTATCCACTGGATAAATCACTATCCATTGGATAGCGCAATTGGTTCGCTATGACTTATCTACTGGATAGCGCTGGACCTGCAACAGCTTGCAACTACCGGACTGGATTTGTCGTAAAGGCCTCAGCAAGTTTCTCGTGAAAAGCAATACCTTTAGACGCCATCTTGAGCAATATTAACTTGAATATCCGTTGCCATCAAAAACAGCTGACACCTCGGTCTTATGCTTATATTTATGTTTCACCCGGTTTACACAATTATTAACGTGACATAAGCATACGAAAATGGAAACGATTCCTTTTTCTTATGCTTATGCTTATGTCGCAATGCAAACCAGGCTTAAGAACTTTCTGGAAAACCCAATATTTTAGTAAACTAATCGAGTAAGTGACCCAAAGGAAAACGGAAAACATTCAATTTGTTGAAAAAATAATTAGGGTAAAAAGTATTACTTCACGAACTTATAAGAAATGTTCATACTATAAGTTGACAACTCAACGGTCGGAATAATACTACTGCAACCATTTACCATGGGCTAGCATTTCACGATTTGCTGAAACCTAGAAAAGGGAGTCATTTGTCAGTTCTCTCTTCCCCTCCTTCCGTCAACCTATCATAGCTCCAAATTACTAAAACCTTGATTCTCTTCAACGTTGAAAGGTTAACGGTAGCTGCAGTGGGGATATAGGATGGCTCATGGTGACATCGGGAGACAGTTGCAGTTACGAGACACAATATTGGCAGCTGTCCTTTTTGTACAGCAAACTTCATACGAGAGTTAATTGGAATGACCATGGTGAGCTCAGAGGCTTCACTGAGATTTCCCCGCCACAAATTACTTTCTAATCCCTTAGCTTATTTCTTTATTTCTTTTCTATTTAATCAAGTTGCTTGTACTCAGTTCCTTGTCACTTCTTTATCTTAAACTTAGATTCACGTGTTACCCAATTGTATTTTTTCACTTTCGTTATGAATCCATACAAAACTCCACAAAGTTGCGTGCACCGCTTCAATAAATAACTCAGATACGATGAACCGCACAGAGTTGAGAATCGGAGAGGTGGCCTTTGCAACTGAACGGTTTAGATTTTTTTTTTTTTGGGGGGGGGGGGGGGTGGGGGTGACATTGATAACGATCTATAAAAGATTTCACAATCATGGATAACATCTCATATGTCTTCTTTGATGTCCTCCCTCAGCTACCTAACGTGTCTTTATCATATATATAATAAAAAATATGCCAGTAACCTCAATTTTTAGAGACACAGTTTCCTAAGTGGTTCATAATTGCCGTCCACTCACTTTCCATTACCAACCTACCATATTTCTCTGTCTTATCACTCTCGTACAGGCAACGTCGGGGCTGCAGATGTCCTTGCCGTGTTTATCCGATAAGGATATGTCCAGAATAAATTTTCAAAATGGAAACAGGTAGGATTGTCCTAATATTAAGACTGAAGACATAGTTGCTCTCGCAATGCCGACTGCAAATGTTTGTAGTCCTGAAAACATAAACAGTTTGTTAGGGAAAGGCTGCCTTCTGGGTCTCAGTCCACTCTACGGCCAATTACAGCTGAGATGGTGAAGACATACTTATTAAAAATTCCTGTGCCTAGGCATCACAAAACTTGCGCCATCAATAGCAAAGCTTACAAATATGTCTTTTTCAACAGGAACTGTTCCTTGTCGTTGGAAACGAGCTAGAGTGTCTGCACTCTTTAAAGCTGATGATATGGATGACGTAAATAGTTTCAGACCTATTTCTGTGCTTCCGGTACTATCAAAAATCATTGGGCGTCATGTGCATGACCATTTGGTGGAATATCTAAATGTACATGAACCCATCTATAGGAACCAGTCTGGGTTCAGGAAGCAGCACAGCACAGAGGCAGCGATTGCATATATAGTTGATACTCTGTTATTTAATCTAGACAAAAACAAGATTAATTAACGGTTTAGTTCTCGTGGATTATAAGAAGGCTTTTGACATGGTGAATCATGCCATCTTGCTCAGTGAAGACTGGTTTTCACTAGCGACACAAGACCAAGCGCAAGTATAAGAGCGCTTATTTCACCGTGAAAACGGGGTTGACGCTTGCGTTCGCTTGCGTCGTGTGAAAACGAAACGCAGCATAAGCACAAGGAAATTTGCTACGTCTGGCTTATGTCGACGGTCGTTTTCACTAGCATAAGCTAGTTATACTTGTGCTTGTGCTTGCAGATTAGAGATAGAATTTTTACCCCTTTTTTTAAGTAATCATTTTTTGAAAGAATTTCACAATGCATAATCATGTGGCTGGCCTTACATACGAATGTTTCATCCCTGCCAAGGGACTCATCAGAGACCTTTCGGCTAACTCGTCAAACATCGCGTTTGAAGTCCTGCTAGCATCAAAATGATGGTGGCAATCTGGCCTTATATCACATAAGGATAATATGCCAATTAACAACTTGAAAAACTGTAAGAATTTCACAATGCATAATAATGTGGCTAGCCTTACATATAATTTTTTGACTTTGTAATTACAGGTAATTTCGGCAATTTGTATGTTAGTTTTGATTAGTTTTTACAAGGTAATTTAGCATAATATACTCCATTTGGCTTGTAATATATTTTTAATCTAGAGGGCCACAAGTTTATTAGTTCCTTTACTGTTATGTGTTACCCTCAAAATTTTCTACGTGCTTCAGTTCGAATCGAACTCTGCATACGCGCTTTGAAATAGCGCAGTATTATATAACAGTTGACTATTAAATGCATCAGTCGATAAATCATCAACAGCAATTCTGCTCTTTAGTTCAAATAATAATATATATGCGTGCTGGAGAATCTTGTTAATTTTATGCTATCAAGAAAATGAGAAGTTCCTTGAATAAGAGCGGAAATGTTTGCTGTGCTTTTTAATAAACTTTGTAACTTGTTTTAAACCAAACTTTAAAGAAAAAAGCTTGATTTCAGCTCATTTTGTTACCTCAAAAGGAGAAAAAAAAAAGTTAAAACAAAAGACGCTGCATCCCTTTAAATAACTGCATTCTGTCATTTGCAATAAAACAAACTTCAATTTCTAAGGGCTGCATGTTAACACCCTTTTGAAGCTCGTGATGGCACGTGGGACAACTTGTAGCTTTATTGCAAGCGCGGAAAAACTTGATACTTTGAACTTTGGGGAAGTTGTGTTTATTGACCAGGATATAGCAAGATTACACAAAGTAAACAGATTTCGAACTGGTATTTTTGTCAAGAATTGCAAAGAATAGCCGATTTAACACGTTACCGCGCTCAGTCTGTCTTTTTCTTTTTCCTTTCAAAAGGCAGACAGAGAAATGGAGGTGCAAGCACCTCAGTTTCTGTACAAATTAATCCCTACTTTTCTCGATACAGTGTGTTCTTTGAGAATTGAAAAACTCAGTTTCCATTTTCCCCTAGGGAAAATACGTCTTCTGAAGGAAAAAGGACGTGAAGAGTTTCGTTTTTCTATTCTTCAATGAGAAAATAAATACTTGATGTCACACTCAAACGAGAAAAAAACAAATCATCATTTGTATAGTGTTTTCGGCCATGTGACCAGCGGCTGTATTTGCATACTAAAACAAAAGGAAGAATTAAAAAAAAAATGGAGTCAATTCCCAAAAGAATATTGCATTTCTCCAACATGGCCGCTGTTTCTCTGTTTCACCCCTTCAACATGGCCGCCGTAACGCAACGTAAACACACTATTAAAGGAACCATTTATGTTAAGCTCAGTAATATTATAAGAGAAATACAGTTTTTCGGTTAAACGGTACAGATAAGATATAATTCAGTGCAAAGAGAGGTAAGAAACCAAGAATTCTGATTGGTCAATGATCAAAGAAACTCTCCGATAGCCAATGAAATGCGAGCCCAGGGTGGCGCAAAATGTGGATATGTGATACGTGTGCTTGGCTTCTTGATTATTATGATAAGCTATTTCGAAATTTCTTCATATACATTATTAAGCGATCACATGATTTCTCTCGTGCAATAGGCCACTTTCGAAAATACTATAATACTCTTTGTTTGTCCCTTCAAATTTTGCATAAGCGTTGTTTCCAGTTACTCTTGGAACTTATAATGGTCCCACGAGAAAACAAAAACAATGCTTGTATGCAAAATTTGGAAGGGAAAAACAAAGAGTATTATGGTATTTTCGAAAGTGGCCCATTCGAAATAAATAATTGTTTTCAACCGAAATCGTATGGCATGACGATCGATACCCATAGTATCGATCCCACCATGCAATGCCTAATCCTACAATACCTGACTACATCACGCGGGACTGACACGATTTGGATGCGTTCTCCTTCGTCGAACGCATTAACTTAAAGTTTGTCGCGATTATTCCATCTCGTTCATGGGTGTGTGAAGTATACTGAAAATAAATTGGTTCGAGCTGTTCGAGCAGTTTTCAGAGTGAAAAGAGAATGCAGCACGATTATTTTTCCTCTTTTAAGCCATATTATCGTTTTGTGGTGTCATTCGCCTTTCTTAAATTCCTCATTTATGGCTTTTACGACATCGATCATATTTACCTTTACTTGAAAACCGTTCGAGCCAATTAAGATAAGATGCCCATGTGAATGAGATGCAAAAAATAAGCGGCGAAATAAGCGAACTAAAGCTATACTAGCGCAAAGTTGTGACGTTTCAGTTTATGCTGTCGAGTTCGTTTTCACTTAAAATCCCACGCGCGCAAGCAACGGTTGGCGCGCGCGAGCTGATTCACGCTATTGGGCGATCACTTTGTTGCACAAAAAAGCAGGAGAAGAGCTTTAGTGAAAATTTCATTCCATGTTCAATTCAAACTACTTTTTCAGTCTACAGAAAATTTCCCTCAAGGTACATTACCGAGTTTATATCGGCGTATTTACTAAAATTGTCACCAGTCGTGTTTTACTAACAGACATGCGTACAATTGAACCTTTTAATACAGTTAAAGAATTCACTTGCCTTAGTAAACTTGTTATGAGTGTAAACATTACTTGATGCATAGGTAAACGCTGCTTAAAGCAACCTAAAATTCACTAGGTCAGTCATTTCTTAACTGCGAAAAAAAGAATTCACTCGAGAGTAAACAAGACCAAAAAAGATCATACTGGATAGATAATTACACAATCAATGTGACGAATTATAAAGACGGCTATTGTGACGTTGAGAGATTGGATTCGTTTCAAATAAATTATAAGGCAATCTGGTCGGTTTCCACAACTTTATTAAGAGTTTGTCTTTGCCACACGCAAGCCGCAAGAGACAAGCTGTAATTCAACTGAATATGTAAGGATCACGCTGGACTTTGCGGATGGGTTGTGGAAAATCGACCCTGATTCAAGATTTTAGTGATGGTAAAAGTCCTTCGATTCGAGACACCGAAGCAGACAAGGAAAATCAAATTGGCTCTGCGTTGCTCAAAGATGACATCGACGGTCTCGAAGAAGTAAAGGATTTGGTGGAAGAAATCACCCAAGACGACATAAAAAATTCGAAAGCTGCCAGAAAGCTCGAAATTTCTCGAAGACGGCAAATAATACAGCCAAAACATGCTAAGGGAAATACTAGAGAGGTCGAGAACGCTTGGGTAACAACGAAAGAAAGACGAAACTCGGAAAATATGCAATCTGAAACACGGCCAGAGTCGCAGACGTTGAAGATAATAAATGAAACAAATTGTGAAAGCGAATATGGCCGAGATGGCTTCGATTTGACTTCGAAAAGTTTCGTGAGCAATTGTGAAAAATTGGTGAGTAGTTCTTTGGATAAGAAAACGTCCCTTGACGAAAACGGTTTCTTTCATGATGGTTACCTGGTAGGAACAACGGAATCACAAGTTTTACGCAAGGTAAATACCGCCTCAACCAAGAAACAACTTGTGGGCCACATTACAAATAGTCTGCAAATAAGTTGTTTAAACAAGTTATGAATACCTCAGTCGTTGAGTAAATAAATAAGACTGAGTACTATGCAGAAAAAAGCCTGATGATCGCACTGAGGAAGCAAAAAGAGCCCCGGGGAGGGGGGGACTTCCATATTAAAAGGGGAGGGAGGCTCGTCGGAAATTTTGAATTAAACCCCTAAAGGAGACCAATCTGGGCGTGGCCCAGGCTTTTTTTGACCCCTAAAAGAGACCATGTTAAAACACAGAGAAATAAAAATTAGTGACTTTTAATGATGGCAAAGAAATTATCACCTAATACTTTCATTTACGTGAAGGAATATAAAAGTGTAAATTTCTTCGCGCGCAATTATAAAGGAGACCTTCACGGCTACATATGAGTACGTTTTTCCCATAACACCCTAAGTGAGACCAAAATCCGAAATTTACACCCTAAGCGAGACGACGAGCATCCGTCTCTTTTTTATATGGGAGTGCCCCCCCCCCCCCCTTCCGGCAAAGAGCCTGCCCCTGACCAGATAATAGCCAGGCATTCAACGTCCTAAACTGTGACTAGTTACATGAAAGATATTGAGCAGTACCTTCGCGATAAATTAACACTAAAGCTAAGACCTCGAGCAAGTATCGGAGGCAGAATTTCGAGCCAGGAAAATTGGTAGTTCACTGGCAACTTATAAGCAATATTGCAAACTCTATGATTTGATTGACAATTCCTTGCACCTCTGTGAAGGCTAAAGATCTATACTAAATTGCACCGGCGCAGTCTCCCTCTCTACAACAGACGCCTTTGATTGATGTGCGTAATACCGAGCAGAGAGAAACGGTGTCTTGCTCTAAAATGCTCTAAAACGTCTACAAAGGAAGAATGCTGGCAGTTCACCAGTGAAAACCTGGCTTGCGCTTTTAGCAGATTGTTCAACTGTCGCTCTCCCCTAATCACGGTTCTGTTACAAACTAGGATGGTAGCAAATAAATAAAGGGGTAGTTTCTAAAGAAATTGTGGTGCTGTGTCGGTGGGGAAGTAGTACACTAACCGAAAAATGGGCTCGAAATCCTTGCTCGGATCCTGGCTCGAGATACTGTTTACTGTTTTGTACAAAGTGGTTTATATAAATTTTGAGTATGTAGGTGAAATCTATAAGTGCGACCATTCAAATGAAAGCTACACAGGAGTAATTTCGTCTGGTTCTGTTTGTCATTTTGCACAAAGCGTTTTTAATTTGATCTTTTATGACATTTTTATAGTGTGGCTACTAAAATACAATCAAATTACTAATACCTGACGGTGCTGTTATCCATAGCACAACATCTCTCTACTCGAAAACTTATAAGTTTTAAGTCTAACTTCTATTTTTGCCGTGTTTTTTTTTTCACAGTACGATTCAGATGAGGCTTTTGATCCCTCGGCGTTAATAGATATTGAAAAATTCAAAGCAGCCAATGCCCCGACGAAAAAGGTGTGTGTAACAAAGAACGTTGTTTTCTCATTTTAGCAAATCACAAACGATTTATATATTCACATGCAGTCGGCGAAAAGAACGGGAAAATGAGGGCGACAAAAAATGCGAACGAGACTGAATTTTTGGCCAATCAAAAAAAAAAAAAGCAAACGAAAAATAATGGGTTCAAAATAGAGGCCAGCTGAGGCGTTTGCAACATTCATGCTTCTTCAAATCTTAACGAGGGATTTAACAGAATCTATCTACCAAAAGTCGTGCAGTAGTCTATTTGACTTTCATAAATATTTTTGATCAATTTTGACCGATGACGATCTTTTCTGATCCAACGTTGTGCAAGACTTATCGTCCACGTTTTTTACAAAGGTTTCAAAACCTCAACGTCACCAATCTCCCATTACTTTATAATCAATTACAATGCATTGAAAATCTTTCTACTGCATGCAGTTTTCTTTCAGTCGAAACATAACACCCAAATCTGTTTTAATCAAAGGATTACTAGGGCCTATCCTTTCGTTAATCCTTTCACGACTTTGGATAAAACCTCCACTTAATGTCATTCATTTCTCATTTTTTCCCCTTACATTTGGGAAATTTGTTTAGTTGAACAGCTGTCTGGATTAAAATTGTACCTAAGTTTCTCAAATTAATGTTTTTTTATTTTATTTTAAAACGGCCAAGAACTAAAGTGCCAACTTATAAAGGATAAAGGTTAAAAATAGCACAAAAATGCAGAAAACATAAGAGAAAATAGAAATTGTCTTTGTCCAGACGCCGTACTCAGTTCACATGAGCCGAATCTATTTCGAATTTACACCGACCCAAATTAATCAATCCCGGCTGAATTGATTCAGACGCCGAACTTAATTGCGCCGAAATTAATTCACAGAAACATACTATGACTGAAGAAAACTGCAAAGTTGTAATAATTTCTGATTCGGCTCATGTGAACTATACGGCGTCTGGATCAAAGCCGCCCCACAGCCGTAATTCCCGGCTAAGCCAGGTGGGAAAAATTGCTCAGCCGATCTGAATTAGACCGGTCGTTCTGAATTGATTCAGACGCCGTACTTCGCATGAACTTGATTAAATGAATTCGATTCGGCTCATGTGAAGAACGGCGTCTGAACCGGGCCTAAGTTAAGCAAAACTGCAGGTCTTTTTGTTTTGTTTTGGCAACCTGTCTTCTTCTTATGACTTTGACAACTTGTCTCCTTTCATGAGTAGATGAAAAAGGTTTTTTGGCCGTGAAAATCAACCTCAAGACAATTCCTTCTCTCCGTAAACAAGAACACTGACCAAATCCTGGCTAACAAAATAATTTGTACCCACAAAAACTTATTTGCCTACAAAAAAACGGAGCCTTTTTAAGAGGAAAACTCACTTGAAAAGCCACCCGAAAATTCTTTCTTTTTATGTCCGAGAAACTGAATGAAACAGAAAATGGGAACAGTTTGGCAACCTACATACGCTGCTTCGTGACCGGTCCATCTTAGCGGTCCGTATTGCAAAATTCGTACCGCTCAGAGAACCAATCAGAATTCACTCTTTCATCTCGGACCAGTTTGCCTATATAATAAATAAAGACTCACTCACTCACTCACTTACTTCTTATATTACTTACTTACTTACTTACTTACTTACTTACTTACTTACTTACTTACTTACTTACTTACTTACGTAGGCCCCAATCAAACGTCGCACTTCTGCCGTGTGGAACCAATAGGCCTTTTGCAACTAACGATCACATGGTACAAAATCCGCCATGCTGGAGGGCAAGCTCATTATTATTCCCCCACTGGGACATTAAAACAAAGAGACCTGAACCAGTCAAGCTTGACTTGCCTTTGTTTTAATGTCCCAGTGGGGGAATATTAATGAGCTTGCCTTCCAGCATGGCTGATTTTGTACCATGTGATCGTTAGTTGCAAAAGGCCTATCCAATTGAGTTCGACAAAAGGGCGGCAGCTAATTCAGACGTCGACTTTAATTCTGCCGCATTTACTTCGTAAGACGCCATGTTGTACAATGCTGCTAGAAGGCATGCGCAGTCAATAAATAAATTAATGATCATACATTATAATAATGTATGCATTTGATTCGACACGGCAGAAATTCGACGTTTGAGGTTCCTCGTTTCTGCCGCAAATTCGACACAGCCAGTCGAAAATGCGGCAGAAATTCGACAGGTGATTCAGATGTCGTACTTCTGCCGTGTCAAACTCAATTGAATTGAGTTCGACACGGCAGAAGTGCGACGTTTGAATCGGACCTTCTTTTCTTACATTAAAAAAGATACTTCTCTTAACAGCCAGTTATGCCAGTCAACTTACAACGCATTTTATTACTCTGTGATTAGAGGCCCTTGGATCTTCCAAGATAAGATCGATGGGCCTCTGCCATTGGGGTGTGGTACGACTGAATCGCAGTCGTTAGAAAGATCGTATATCTTCCCATTCGTCTATTATGAAAGCTACCAAACTGACGATATTTTGTACACATACTTTTTTGCAGAAACCTAACACAGTCCAGGATTCTAGTAAGTCGCCAAATGGACCTTAATAAAATAATGACCACGAACTTTGACTCGTTAATGATTCCGCAGGAACCATGCCACTACCTATCAATATCAAGACAGCTATGTTTTTTTTTGTTAGAGCGGTTTGCAATTGAGTGTCGAAAGTATTAAATTAGCGAATTGTTTTGGTTTATGATTACTTCACTCAGTGATTGGTTCAAAGTTCTCGCACCACTTTTTCAACCAATCAGAAGTGAAA
>OX421453.1:40155925-40185925 GCA_949126865.1 Montipora capitata | reverse complement strand
CTTTGGGAACGGCAACGAGGACGTCATCTCAAAACATAAATTCCCATTATTGTCATCACTTCGCGACTATTCCAAGCTTCTTAACATGACAATGGTGTGGTAATCCCTCAAGAAATGATACCGATACGAGTCACGCTTAATTTTGGGGAGAAACTGAAAATTTATTTCCAAGTTCTGACGTCCTCCATAAAGCCTCAAATTTGGCTATTTCACGTTCGGTCAGTATAAAATGCAGACTGCAGACTGGGTCTAAAATGAAGACTGACGCCAACCAAGTCTCTCCCTCAATAGACCAGTTTCGATATATTAAAATTCAGTCCTGAACAGACATCATCTCGAGGCTCTGGGGAATAAATGTAAGGAATAGGCCATTTCCGAGTTCATATCTGCCTTCTCTTCAAAGCGAGTTTAAGTGCGAAGTTTTTGTGATGGTAATTAATTCTACTTTACATATGAATGAAAACTAATTTGCGTAAGAAAAACTTCGCACTTCGACTCGCTTTGATCAGGAGACAAACTTGAACTCGGAAATGGCGTATTGTATGAGTTTATTTCCCAGAGCCTTGAGATGATGCCTTTTGTTTTGGACTGAATTTTAATAAATCGAAATTGGTCTATTGAAGGATTATTCTTAATTGTCAGTATTATCGTTCGTTTTGGACACTGAAAGCTTGATAGGCATTATTATATAGGAAATGAACATATTTCTTTTAAAAGCCGAACCCCAATGTCTGGACCGTCGCAGGCCTCGAACCTCGGAACGTGTGTTTAATAACCCCTTCACTTAACCACTAGACTACTACTGACATCACTACCTGCGAGGATGTCATTTTTTATTAATGTCAATAATTTATTCTTCCAAAAGTGCCGCTATAAACGTGCATTAACACCCGCTAAGAAGAAGGTTTACACAGTTAAAAATGTCGGTTACCAAACTTCAAGAGAAAGTTAACCATTTTAAAATCAAGCCTCAGACTTGACCATTATTCAGCAATGATTTTATATATATACTAATTAGTTTTGGTAAATAATCGGCACATTTTCTACTAAGTTGATCTTTAGTGGTTAAGTGGATAAAAACGGTTCTTTCAGTTCAAAGTGGGTGCTCTGGGTTCAAATCTTGTCCAGGGGCTGCTTTAATTTTTTTTCTTTTCTTTTTCATACCACAAGTCCTGGGACAGAGTGATCAAAATGGAGGATAATACTTCATTTAAGGCAAACTGACAATGAAGGATAATCCTTTATTTGAGAAGAGATCGTGTTGCTAAAGCCTAGGCCTATATGCCTGCGACGAGGCCTATTTTGTACCTAGTCTGCATTTTATACTGACCGATTTCACGTTGTTGTTTGCTGACGACGGCAAAGAAATGAACAAAAGTGAAAAACGCAGGTGCAGGGCTTGCAAAGCTATTGTTTTTGCCCACTAAATATGCCAATTTGTGACGTTCTTGTTGCTAAAGCTCCCTAATATCATATTTCCTTTGAAAGACAAAGTTCTAACAAAATTCAAATTTCATCCTATCGTTTGTCGTTTCCCGCAAATGTGACGCCAAATATCTCTGTCATCAAAGTATAAATTTATACAATTAATTATGAATTATTAATAATTATTATAATTATTATTTATTGTTAATTACAATTATTTATTTAATTTTTTTAAATTTATACGACAAAACGATACGCAAACCAGTGGTCGAGGCGGGATTTTAGGCAAGCCGGATCTGATAACCTTACAATTGAACAATCCATATTTGCATGCAAAAATGGTTTTGTTCTGTCTCATATCTTCTAACCATATTGACTCTTGGGCCCGGTTGTTCAAAAGTCGATTAATGCTAATCCCAGATTAAAATTAGCCAAGGAGTTTATTTCTCCACTTCCAAATGCTGTTAAACACTGATATTCGGCAAAACGTTACATTATATTAGGAGAAGTCAATCTTGAAAAACAAAAATAAGCAAAGAAACTTTCACCAAAAAGTTGAAAACATGAAACAAAAGTTTACACTGGATTAAGTTAATCGGCTTTCGAAACCGAGCCTTGGAGTACAGAGTCTAACGCGAGCAGGGTTGACGCAGTGGTAAGAGCACTAGCCTCCCAACAGGCGCATACCCAACAATGTTGAAAGAGGGTGCAAACAGCTTCAACTTCATTCAATATTCGCGATAGGAAAGGAAAAAGGAAATGGACTTTATTTAAGTGTCTAGTCGTTCTAGCGCTGGAGCACTAATTGGGGACAATGTCAACTGAAATTAACAATCAACGCAAATCAAGTCAAATGTTGGTTTTTGAGGAGAGGGGAAACCAGAGTACCCTGAGAAAACCTCTCAGTGCAGAGTAGAGAACCAACAAACTCAACCCAAGCCTAGTCTGGGAATCGAACCCGGCGAGGCGAGGCGAGGTGAGTGCTCTCACCACTGCGCCATCCCTGCGCACCTTGAAAAATGAAAAAACAAAAGAAATCTTGAACGGTTGTTTAAGCAAACTTTAAACGCTTTTAAGACGGTGATACACGGTTCAACATTTGTTGATCAACAAATGTTGCAGCTGTTGTTCAACAAATGTTGAACAGTGTGTCGTGTCATGTTGAATGTTGAAATATGCCATTTAACACGTTGAACGAAAATAGAGATCAGCTCTATTCTTGGATTTCACATGACGTCACGGCCGCCATGTTGGTGTCCCCAAACAATGAAATGGCGGCCATGTTGGTGTCCCAATCCAATCCTCCGGGAATTGAAAGCTATTATTATGCTAACGTCTTCTTTTGTTTTCGTTGAAAAACATGGCTGTTGATCACGTGAATGAAACCCAAGAATTCCGTTCAACACGTCTGTGTAACATGGTTCAACATTAGTCAATGTTGAACCGTGTGTCATCGGCTTTAAACTCATTCAACATCGATTCAACATGTTTCAACACGGTTGAAAAGGAGGGCAAAACGGTTTCAAAAACGCTGTTCAACAAAATCGAACGGATGTTGAAGTGAATGTTTAAGCTGTTTGCACGGGCCTTAAACAGCTAGTAACAAGTGAAAATTAAGGTTTGGTTTTCACTCACGAAAAGCCCAAGCAGAAGCACGCAAAAAGAAACGTCTTGAAAGTCAGTTGAGTCTTGATTATTAAAACGCTTTGTTAGAACGAAAATCATTAATTAAAGCTCCACGAGAGATCCGGTATTCAATCCCAGGCTGCAGCCGCGATTGTTACTATGGATACGGACTGTTACTATGGATACGGACATTGGTTATGTCATTGCTTCAACTTCATTCAACATTCGCGATAACAAAAGAAATGCTGAATTGTTGTTGAAGCAAAGTTTAAACGCTTTTGAACTCATTCAACTTCGATTCAACTTCGTTTCAACTTCGTTTCAACTTCGATTCAACTTCGATTCAACTTCGATTCAACTTCGTTCCAACACGGTTGAAAGGGGGAAGCAAACGGTTTTAACATCGCTGTTCAACAAAATCGAACGGATGTCGAAGCCGATTGCCCGGGCCTTAAGAAATGACGACGGCCACGGCCAAAATAAAGAGTATGATTGGTTAAACGCATTTTACCACTTTTGCATAACACAAATGGGAACCCTCAGGAGCCCATCTGGAGCGCGCAACTTCCATATAGCGTCTGTGAAACGGCGTTTTCACAAGTAGGTTTATTTTTAGACTTGCCCTTCCAGCGAATTAGGTCAAAAAACAAAGGCAGTTCCGGGTCGGTGACCCTATGACGTCAGCTTAATTTCTTGTAATTGGTCATCGGGCTCCTGTGGGAGTCTCATTCGCGGGAAATTCAATCTAAAAATAAATCGGTCTGTGAAAACGCCGTTACACGAAAACAGTAGAGTTGTAGGCTCCGGGTCATGGGTTCCTGGAACCCTTCATTCTCTATTTTCACTCTGACAACGCTCGTACCCAATCTCTTTGTGGGATTCGTCGTCCACATTGTACGACGTGATCGAGAAGGAATTCTTGGTTTGCACCCACGTGCCACGGAACAAGTCTTACGATAATGCAACGTTATATTCTGAAGTCGCCGCCGCTAATTTCCCTTTCGTAAACAAGCGATGCCATTTTTGACGGTCGATGCCATTCTTAGTAACCAAGCCTTTTTATTCTGTTAGCTTTCAATAAATTGTAAGGATTAGCTTCATTTAAATACTTTAAAATTGCAAACTTAAAGCTGTTGTTTCGGTAGTGTAGAGGTTAAGTGAATTTGCTCTTAAGCCTTGAAACCGAGTTCGACATCGTTCGATCAACTTCATCTAATTTCTTTTCTAATACTTTTTTAATGTTTTTTCTCAGTTTTTTTTTAATTCTAAGTGCCATACGCGGCTAATCTAGTCCTAGATTAAGTTTTTTCCCCTCATTTGCAAAGCACAAACTTAACAGTGAAAAATGTTCTAAGTCTAGTCCAAATGACATCGCTTGTTTACGAATGGGAAAATTGCGTCGTCACCGCAGATCTTAAAGTCCCTATTCCCACTTTGCTGACGCTTTCTTTCTCATTTTTTCCCAAAAAGCATTAGAAACAACAAGATCCTACTAGCGCCTTCAAATTACCACGATTTATACGATGAGGAAGAAAAACTCCTTATTGAAAGCATAGAGAAGGACTTTGTCAATTCGCCATCTCCTGTGCTTCCTGGAGCAGTGATATGAGAGGCTTGTTGAAAGAATTGAAGATAAAGGTAGCGAAACTTTTCTTTCCTATGCAGAACCGAAAATCAAACTTAAACGCCAGTTGCCAATAATAATTTTCAAAATGAAAGATAAAAAATTAGAAGTTTACTTGCGGAAAATTTCCTCTCAAGTTTTGATTTCTCAAGAGTCACTCGTACTGATGATAATAATGATGATGATGATGTTTACCCAGGAATCTCCACCAAGTCAAAAGTAGTTTCTCAGGGGGGTCCTGCATCGGATCCAATTGGAATTTACAGATGTTGGTTTTTGAGGAAAGGGAAAACCGAAGAACCCAGAGAAAAAGCGAAAGATATAAAAAAAAAAATAGAAGTTCACTTGCGGAAAATTTCCTCTCAAGTTTTGATTTCTCACTGCCATCTCTACTCCCCTGCTACTCGTGGACGGTGTCGTTTGCCAATTTCAGTGTAGAGAATTGAACAAGAATGAAATTAAATGAATGTAGCATATTTGAAGTGCGGGCTGCAGAGGAAGGAGTGAAGCGACGATTACTTAAAATTAATGGTCCAGCAAACGTGCAAGGAGACTGAAAAACTTTGAGAAGTATGATGCTGGTGAAATGATATATAGTTTCATTTGAAAGTCTTAACTGTCACTTACATGTATTTCTTGACAACGATAAATCGTACAGCATAACGAACAGCAGGTCAGGCAAGTGTTGCTCCTCAGCTTTCAATCGAATGGTCACAACTTTAGGATTCCATTCAGACTCAAAGTAAGAACCACCTTGTACAGCATAATGAACAGCACAACAGGGAAGTACTGCTCAGCGGCTTTCATTTAAATGGTCACACTTCAGGAATTTCATCTCCAGACTCAAAAGCTACAATCGACTTGTAAACCATTATTAAGTACTGGCAGAAACCCATAAGGGTTGAAACGTGTAACGACCCCTTGTGTGCTGGGAAACAAGCTTCTGAATATTCAATTTGCTAAGTACCATATTTGGAACAACAAGAGCGAGGGGTTTCCAAATATGGTACTTAGCACTGAAACATTCAACCAATCAGTTCGCACTGAATATTCGGAAGCTGTGAACGCGCGTTACACGTTTCAACCCTTATGGGTTCCTGGTACTGGTGAATTAACCTTTGTTTTTGTTTTTATTGTTTAAAGCAGCAGTTGGGAATAAGAGCAGAGAAGATACGAAAGTCACTCCGTCAAGGACAACAATGAAAATAACATCGCCAAGATCTCATGAAATAGGTCTTGGCCGCCATTGGCCAATTGATCCAAATGTGTTTTTTTGTTTTCATAAAGCTACTTTCTTCTTTTTATAGAATAAAATTTTATTGAAAAACTGCTTGGAGTTTTTAGAATGCTCATCTTTGTAAAGTTGGTCTCACAAGTACAAAGTAATTACTTCGACCAATCACAGCAAGTGCAAGCAGGAGATAAACCAATCCAACTTCGTGGCAATTCCATGTAACTTGCTCAAAGCGCGGGAAAAACCGTGCGTGCAAATCGCGATTGGGTTTAGTTTTCCTTTTTCATTGGTTGATGAACTGGCGCGAGATTTTCAAACCAATCACTAAGCGTTGCAATTGCAAAATTATTTTCGACAGTCATTTAAAAACCGCTTTATCAACCAATGAAAAGGAAACCAAAACCAATCACTTACTTGATGATGGGGGTGAACAGTGGGCCCACTCTCCCAAAATTTGGGTTTCTGAAGTTTTTCTCGACTCGCTCTGTATCTTGCCCTACTCCGGTCAAAAGTTTGACAAGTGTGTTAGGGATCTACCATCTCTAACGCATTTGTCAAAATTTGTATTTCCTGGTTTCTCAACTGCAGTGTCAACTGCATATTTTCTGACATGCAACCATGTTCCTGGGAATGACTTGTATTGCGATCAAATTCCTTGTAACATTCTAAAATTTTCTGCAACAAAGACTCCTTCCATTCTGCTACTTTCAACTCAATCTCGTTACTTAATTTCTCCCCAGTAAGAACCTTTTCCCAGTTTCTTTTGAAGCTCTCTTCATCCATGGCAAGAATTCGCAACAACACAAGTGCGCTCCAAGACAACCCACTGTCTCCTGAACAAAACAAATCCTTGTCAAGTTGACTACACGAAATGACTTCCTTCTTTCGCCGAGAAAGACCAGATATCTTGGGCATTACAACCGAATATAATAAATTCCTGGGGATTGTAACTGTGGTTTGTACATTCTTTGGAAGAATGAAACCATATTCCAATAATAGCTTTCTGTTATCATGGGGACCATAATTAATAAATACCTGGTCACCTTTGTTGTAGCACGACATTGTGTAAATTTCATACTTGTTGCTTTCAATGTTGAATCCAGCGTTAACCTGCGAATAAAAGTGAATAACTAAACAATGTCAAATTCTTTTCTTCTCTGACTATTACGAAAATTACAGTCAGACAGAAACAGAAGGCAAAATTGTGAATAGTAGCTTGATTAATTCCATCTTTAATCAAATCCTATAATGATCAAATCAGATTAATCATGTTGAAGCCAAATTCAGTTAAATGCATGTACTTGAAGCGACTTTCAATCGAGTGTCATAAAACCAAAACCAACATAATTACTTTAGCCAATTAAACAGAACAGAGACAGTAAACCAATCAAAACTCGAAGTAATTACACATACATGTAGCTGACACAAAGTGTGCGAAAATGTGCATGCCCACGATTGGTTTTGCTTTCACTTCTGATTGGTTGAAAAAGTGGTGCAAGAACCAATCACTGAGTGAAGTGATCCAAAACCGAAGCAATTCACTAATTACTTTCGACACTCAATTGAAAACCGCTCTAAGATGTTAATCAAATCATGATTCATCTGTTTGTTTTGGTCTGGGGAGAAGGGTTAGCCCTGCAATTGGTGAGAGCAGATGCCTTCTACAGATGTCTCACATTACGATTTAGTATTAACATATGGGTTTCATCATCATCATCATCGTCATTGTGATTGTCGTTGTCGTCATCATCATTATCGTCATCAACATCGTTGTCGTCATCATCATCACCATCATCATCATCGTCGTCATCACCACCGCCACCACCATCGTCGTCGTCGTCGTTGTCATCATCATCCTCATCATCGTGGTCGTCGTTATCATCATCATTATCGTCGTCATCATCATTACCATCAACATCATCATTATCGTCGTTGTCATTACCAAATCGTGTTCAAATCATACCAAGGTCGAGATCAAATCAAATCACATGGCCAGTCAGTTTTTCTGACAAGCTTGGGGAAATGGTGCCATCTGCTCCCTCCTCTCCCTTATTAATGAAGATAAATGCATACACCATAGTGTATGTGAGTGCTTTGAATGTTTTTATTTTTTTCCTGGTTGGGCTTTTGGGCAGCTTTTTGGGACAGGGTTTTCACAGGTACAATGGGAAAAAAATGCAGATCAGGTTTACAGGTCTGTGGTTAATTTTGGTCATTGTGAAGACTTGTGACTCTTTGTGAAAAGCTATTTAGACTCCATTTAAGGTCTCTTCTTCTTCTTCCTCTTCTTCTTCATTCTGCATTTTGAACAGTGCTACTATGTCGGAGCTTCTGCAGTGTGGCCCATTAAGGAGGCATTGTGGCCCAGTGGTTAGGGTGCTTGCCTTGAGATCTGGAGATCCCGGGTTCAGGACCCGCTCTGACCACTCGTTGAATTTGATCCTGGTAGTCCCTGGTTCAACTTCCCAGCTGCACTTGTAAATAGCCAACTGGTTTGCCTCCAGCCAGTTGGGATTCTTAACAGTTGTTTTTGTTATTCTGTTCCGTTGTTTCGTTGTGTTTCATTGGCCCTGAAAAGCCCCTATGGGGAGCGGTCAATTAAGTATGTATTGTATTGTATTGTACTTTTGCCAAAAGGTACTCTTCAAAGTATGCTAAGGTTTCAGCTTCACGCTTTTCATATCATCTCTGGCAGTCTCCGTCCACCTCAATTGTGGTCGCCCTCTACTCTGTCTGCCACCATTCTCCATTTTCCAAGTCTTTTTTACAGGGTTTTCCTGGCTCATCCATAACAGATGGTCAAACCATCCCAAGCGTTGCGGCCCTCGTTTCTCACCCTGTCCATTAGGGTGATTCCTCTGATTCTCCTCAGCATTTTCTTTTCTGTGGTTTCCAGCATGCACTCTTCCTTTTTCCTCAGTGTCCACACCTCACATCCATACATCAGTACAAGGTGTATGACTCTCTTGTAAACTTTGACTTTCAGCTGCCTTGGCATCCTTTTATGGTACATAATTCCAGTGAAATCTTTCCATTTGGCCCATGGAGGAGCACTTATTTTCGATCAGACAGCAGCTTCTGGGCCTCCTTTTTCACTTACTGTCACTCCAAGGTACCGTAAATCCTTGATTAAGCCCCTATTTTAGAGTAAGAAAGCTATTGAGGCCCCCTCCCCCCTCCCCCCCTTCACTTCCCCTCTTCTTCATAACCAAATTAATAAATGATAGACTCTATTAATTAATCATGAAAGTAACACATGCTGGAAGTTCGGATTTGGTTCCTGCAAATGAATTAAAATGTTGCAAATAACTTACGCAATAAGTATAATATCACTCAAATCTCCATATCAGACAGTCATTGCCCTGGTCCAAAACAGGAAGTAGAAACTCTGGTCTGTTTCTTTCTCAGTTTTCTTTTGATACCGGTAACACATTTTGCTAAATTAAATAAGTTCCCCCCCCTTCATATAAACACCCTCTCTATTAAGCCCCCCTCACACCCTCAAATGTGCTTGAAATAAATAAGCCCCCCTGGGGGCTTAATAGAGGATTTAGGGTATTTCAGTTCTTCTACTTGTTTTAAGGCATGTCCATTACAATCGATGGTGTTGATATTCCTTCTTGACTCACTACACATCATAACTTCAGTTTTGCTTGTGCTCACTTTCAAGCCATGCTTCGCAACTCCTTCTTGCCTTTTGATCCAAGATCAGACTCAGCAATCACCACAAGGTCATCCATGAATATATATAACAGTTCCCCTTGTTCACTTTTCCTGAATCCTTCAGTTAATTGTGTCCAGAACCACAGGAAGGGACCCAATGCTGACCCCTGATGTAACCCTATATCAATCGTAAACAGTTCTGTTAACCCTGCCGATGTCCTCTCTGCGGTTTTGAATTGACCAGTTGGACAAGGTACTCCAGCACATTTCGTTTCCTCGGACACCGGTAGACTACAGTGTATTTTCCTCGGCACTCTATGATGACTATCATTAGCATTTTCTAGATCTACAAAGTTGAAGAAGAGGTCTTTCTTTTCCTCTTTGAACTTGCTTTAGAATGACGAGTGCATCTGTTGTTCCTTTTCGTTCGCTGAATCCAACTTGCATGTTATTGGTGATGATTAGCAGCCAATAACATGCAATTTGGATTCAAAAAAGGAAAAGGAACAACGGAGGTGAATGTAGGGTGTTTTGGTTTAGTTTGGTTAAGTCCCTGTTTTAGTAACTACATACAGTTCCCCCTATGTGTATGTTAAATAATAATTATTTAACTTATACCTCTGCAGTGTCCATATGATTGAGTAAATCAAGAACAGGAGCAAGGGCAAATGCATTGTCTGTCTGTAACGTTCCATTACAATCTGTTTGTTTACTGTCAGCTTTATACACAGACCTCGTGTTGACAACAAACCACGCCCACCTGAACTCATCAAATGTTACAAAATCCACAAATTTCCCATCCAACAGGGTGCTATGCTCTTCAAGGCATTCTTTAAATCCTTTATAAGACTCTCTCACAGTTGTCACTTGAACGCCACTTTCGTGTTGCAAATCAAAAGGCAATGGTTGGATTTCTTCCTCACTGAAATACGCTGGCGTGTTAAAAGACTTCGGCAATGTTTTGATGTAAGGATACCAAAAAGAAGTCCTACCGCGATATTTTTCATACAAAAGAAAACTGCATAACATCTGTTTCACTGAAAGAGCAGGTTTTAAGTTTAGTTTAGACAGCTGTTTTCCAATTTTGCTCTGATTAGCTGTCTTTGATGAGATTAACATACTTTCTGGGACTGAAATCACTAAATCTCCACTTCTGAGCCTCTTGTTGGTCATCAGCCCTCGTCCAGTTTGAGGAAAGTTCGCTGGACAGAGTTTCCCATAGGAAATACCATTTCGTTTCGCCCATTTGAGAAGCACAATGGATTCAGGGTCGTGTATTGCATAGCCATTACTTGCTGTATGTTTGCTGTTTCTCTTGCGATATCGCTTTCTTCCCGTTCTTCCATTCGTTCCCATTTATATTTGTCGCGCAAGAGAAGTGAGACGATGATGATTCCACTACTGAAGAATACTCGCAATCGTATGACTGATAATGTTTATATTGGATCTGAAATTAAAATGTACAATGTATTCTAATTAACTAAATCAATTGGTAATAAAAGAATAATTAAAACGTGTGAAGCGGGAATAACTGATATAAACTTTTAACAATAATTATACCATGCGGCAACTGCCACTGGTCGTCGATATCCAAAACTTATGAAATCCATTTAAACTAACAAAACTGAAATGATTTCCTGTTAGACGTGCACCGCAAATTCCTTAACTATGAATTCCTTGCATAGTCCAAAAACTACGTTAACAATATTACACAACAAAATATTCGTAGCATGAAAATCGGCCAAACTCATCCGCCATTTCCGCCATCTTGACGAATCTTACAGGTGGCCTGGGTACTAAATGATGCTTTGCAAGCTCAATAGGCAAGAGGAAGCAAAACAAATATGGCGACTTCCTCGGCCTCGAGGATATGATAAAAGTTTTCCTCCCGTAAACTCGTTGGTTTAATTTGAAATAAAAAGGATAATGTCCGTTGATATACAGAAATGGAAAGCTGAAGCCCATGAAAATGCTGCAAAAACTATGGCAAACATGCTTCAGGTTGGTACAATTTTTTGAGTTTGCATGTTTTTACCGGTAATCAATTAATTGATTGCTATCCTCAAGTATATTGAATTTAAGGTTATTTAGGCCCTTAAATTAGCTGATTAAGATGAGTTAGTTCATGTTAAAAATATTTGGCTCGTTCAAGGGATGAAGCCACTTACTTTTAATAAATTCCTAATAGCTTAACAAAATAATTATTTTAATGAAACTGCTAATTAACTTAAGCTTATAATGATCATTACAATAATGTCAGCCTTTAATACAGCCAGATTTCCATGCTTCATCCACTCACAGGTGCCAAAATTTCTCTGATAATTATCAAAATTTGCTTTTTTTGCTACATTTATACTTTGTGCTTATAACTACATCAGCATTTGCAATTTGCAACCATTTAATAGCAACATTCACCATTACATCATCTGTTATCATTAATGTGCTAACCAGAGGCTGACTGGCTGTTGAAATAAAGGGTTCTTTTGTTACAGTGGATGGCAAATTTGATTATCGAAAGAAGCATATAAGAAATTTGAAGTTCAAATATTATATAAACAAGGTTTCAAACTCCAGGATAAAACTTTTCATGATCAAGACACACAAGCTTTCAATTCCATCACAGAATCTAAGTATATTAAGTGGTGGAGTTCAATATGTTGCCATGTGATTTATACAGTGAATTACATGACAAAGCATTGTGGTAGATCACAGTGAGCTCGTAACCGGGTGTCCCAGTTCAGTGTTGGGACCCGTCTCTCAAACATGTCAATCTTTTCTCCTTATGTTGGGTCCCATCATTAAACCAGTTTAAGTTGAAATTTTGAAGCTACTAATAGCCCTGTTAGGTCCAATCAGACATATTTATTGATTTTATTGGAGGCAGTGTGGCTGAGTGGTTAGGGCCCATGCCTTGAGATCCAGAGATCCCGGGTTCAAGACCGCATTCTGACCACTCACTGAATTTGTTTCAGGTAGTCCCTGGTTCAACTTCCTGGCGCATTTGTAATATAGCCAACTGGTTTACCTCCCGCCAGTTGGGATTCTTAACAATTGTATATGCTTAATGCTCAGTGATATTAGCTACTAGCTACTCTGAGGGTAAACAAAGTAGTATTATTTTAGAGCATCTTTTCAAAAGTATTGTAGCTTGATGTTTGGGATCACCATGATTATTTCAGCATCCTGACAGTCTGGATAAAGTTGAACAGTGGAGAAGAAGATACATGAGAAATAAAGTTAGTGTGGTCAAGGGAACAAAAAAAAAACCCAGCTGTACCAACATGCAGGGTCTTTAACCCATTGACTCCTGAAACCCACCCCTCCCCCCCACCCCCCCAAATTGATGATTAAAATGGTCTGGCATAAGACAGAGTACTGTAAAATCTTACAGTAACTGTCTCACTCCATGGAGTCAATGGGTTAAATAACTGAGAAGAACATTCTGCCTTTGTAATGACATCCAGTCTTCTCCAATAAGGGCAATGAGTTGTCATCCCTGTCTCACAGCCTTCCAATGTGTATAGCCCTGTGGGACATAAAAGAACCCACAAACTATTCGCAAAGAGTAGGGCATGGAGTTCCTGTCTTGTGGTCTTTTCTCTGTGGTATACACTGTAGCTAGAGGGCTGTAAGTTAGAATACTTTAAAAGGTTGATTGCATCTCCCTCTCTAAGTAAAGTTATTGACTATCATATCATATCCTTAACGTATAGTTAATCGTCATTTCATTCCATGGAATAGTCATTTGCTTCCAAACTTTTATTTATTTTAAACACCTGTCAGATTGTTTCCGGACTGTCAGATTGTTTCCGGACTCTAAATTTTTCGTTTATTACACAAGTTTGACCGTCAAAGTTGTGTATTAAACAACTTTGACGGTCAAACTTGTGTAATACACAACTTTGGCGGTCAAACTTGTGTATTACACAACTTTGACCGTCACTTTTGGCGGTCAAAGTTGTGTAATACACAAGTTTGACCGTCAAAGTTGTGTATTACACAAGTTTGACCGTCAAAGTTGTTTAATACACAACTTTGACACATGAGCTCAGGGCGACAATTTTTGGACGCCGCCATTGCGAAAAAAAATATTGAGGTGAAAAACAAACTCGCAGTTTGCTCTATCTAACAGAAAATGCTTGTGAAGGACTTTCCTTTGCCTGGTCTATTCGACCCGGCAAGGATAAGGCATTAACTTTTCATTTTTGAGGAGATAATCCGCTCTGAGTCATCAGTCCAGTCGGAGTGACTTAGTCATTCCGACGATCCCAGCTTTAAGGCAAGTGCGTAAATTCCTCAAATAACAACGTCAAAAGTGAAAAAAAAGATCAACAACAGCTGATGTACGGATGCAACAGAAAACGTGAGCGTCAAAGGATGTCACCTAATTTGCGAAAACTACCTCGTTCCGTGCAAAAAAAGAAAAGAAACGAACAAACAGCGAGTTAACTATCTACATGTAGTTGCTCGCAGGCGAGCGTGAGACAAAACAAAACATGCAAATTTTGAAGTCAACGCTCGACAAAATCATTTTCGTATAAGACCTTTCGTAATGAAAGGGACCATCTAAACAGCAACATTATTTTTAAAATAACTTGTTTTTTATTTGCTGCAGCAAACTACAGCGACACTACATACACTAGGGAGTCGTTGTTCGTTTTCGGTCAGTTCAGACCATCCGTAAAAAATGAAGCTGTCAATCACAGATTTGTTTACAAAGAGAGAGCTCGGAGTTCGTGCAAATCTTTCCAAACTTTTAAGTATGCGATCAAATGAGAAGTGTTTTGCTTAAACAAAAAAAAGGCAATTGCTTAAAGAAGTAAGATCATATAATTGAGATAACGGTGTGAAAAAGGTGGTAATTAAAAACGAACGCGGTGAGCAAAGTGAATTCAGTGACTTTGAATTCGTCTTTTTGACAGCAGAATTGAAGACGAGTGTAAACTTTTGAGAGATAAACATGAAAGGAAAATTTTGGCAAGAAACTTTAGACTCGGTTGGTTTCTGTCTTTTTTTTTTTTTTTTTTCAATTGAAGGAACATTTACGCTTATTTTAGCTTTACTCTAATACAAGCAATCAGCTCATCCAATTTACTGCGGCTAAAATTTTATTTTTAGTCGCAAGTTAGTCATGGAATATACGCATCAAGGATCGCATAGGCAACATTAAATTTTACTTTTTGGCGTGGATAGAAAAAGGCATAGCGTAGCCAAATAAGTAACGGTCGTATCAATAAAAGAGAGGAGTTTCAGTAAAAAAACGAAGCGAGTTAAGGGCCCATACGCACTAGGCTGAAGAAATTTGTTTGGCTCAACAAAAATTGTCTCCGCTAAATTTTCAATTTGCTAATCGTGGCCGCACTTGAAAACGCTTTCTTTAGGTTGTAAAATATGTATAATTGACACTCCTAACAAAAATTTGAAGTTTGATAAGGCTTGACAAAATTTGGTGAGAAAAAAAAATCACTGTGCACCGCACTCGTAGGACGGAAATGATGACAGATTTTTTCGCAAAATAAGCAAACATTTGCCCACTGCGTACGAGCTCAAAACCAGTCGCATCGCAGTATGATCTGGGCGACCAAAGGTCTCTCATGATTTAAAAGCTCCATCGGAGATCAGTTAATGAGCCTTTTACTGAAATTAAAATACAATCGTTCAGTTCAGGCGGACAAAATGCGTTGCAAGAGCCACAGGTATGGTCGTATACCATACGTTAAGAGTTGTCTCACCGCAACAGCCGTTACTTTATTGCCAAACTACCCTAAATGTATTATAGGGCATAAGCACGATAGCTACTGATGGATTCATTCATTTTCTTCAATACTGAGATTTGGGCAGTTTCGATAGTGACTAGACAGGCCGACTTTAGCGCCAAAAACTACGATCTCATTATATATGGCGATGTTTTTACGCGGGAAAAATGTTGATCTTACTTATGCTTCTAGCGGTAAATTAAGGGAAATACCGAAGAAAATAGGTTTTGCCGGATCCTCTGGATTTGAGGCAATAAAGAGTTGTTTACCTAAAAAGGATCTCACCTCTGACCAGCTTCGCATCATCAGAGGCATCATGCGGTACTTGAGTATGAACGACAAACCTCGCCAATTTGACTTGAAGGTTGTTTAGTATGCATCTTTTTTTGGGGAGCTTCTCAAGTTGATCTCATACAAGGATCAACGAGTAAAGCGCTATCACTGTCTTAAGTGGGAAATGAGCTCAAGCCCAGCAAAAACAAGGGAACCAAGCGGGCCTTTGCAAGGAAAACTATTGCCAAATCTTGATTGACAAGTCGGGTAACATCAATCACGTGATTTGAAGTTTCCGGATATTTTTAGATATTAAGAAGTAAACGGTTGAGGGGGCATAGAAAGTGTTAGAGAGGATGCGACTTTCTGATAACCTCTGAAGTTGCAGACGAGGCAGGCACTCAGGCAGAATGTGTGCACCACCCAACTGTCCAAACTGGGTGCAACTGTCAACTTAGAACGCTATATTACGCGCTAAATATTTTTGCCGCACTGAGGATGATAAGATGTAAAAGAATTTTCTCGCGACGAGCTATCCTAAACATAGTTTGAACGAATTCTTTAAATCACCGCGTCCAATTTTGAAAAAGCGCCGGCAAGTTTTTCAAGTTGTAGTCCATTTCAACCTTTGCCATGATATAGTTATTGGTAATAAAATTGGTTTGCTATTAATGCAAAGACTGTTTCTTGTACTTTGAACAAAGCTAAAATACCGTGATAAGCCCCTTAAATGAAATCAACTACTCCCATTTTGTCTGTGCTGTTTCAAGGAAAGCTCAGTAGCAGAGGACGTCAAGTAAGGGCAAAGGTATAAGACAATTGTTGGTTATTGACTTTCGGCCATATGGTGGCTCTTAAAAGAGCAGTGTTTTGTACTTTTTGCATTTTTTGTGTATTTTTTTTTTGTGGCACGCAATAAAAGGGGAGACGTGAGACAACCCTTAACGGTAAATTCCGACAGCTACATAAAAGTAGAAAAATGGGACAAAAGACCAGTTTTTGTGGCTTGTTTATCATCGGTGTCATCGGTCGCTTTCTTGTCCCTATTGCTAAAAAGTGACTGAAAACACGTCCTAAGGCTCAACTGAAAATGTCAAGGTAGATTTTTCGAAGCAGCGCGCGTGAAGCAATCAAGAAAGTTTTTGATCGCTGACTAAACAAACCGCTTCAAAAATATATATTATAACTCAAAATATGCCTTGTGCAATTTACAGTTAAGTCTAACCACTCAATGGATAAAAATTGTTCGAAATTTATTCCAATCGCTTTGTTTTCTTTCAGGTATAAGTGCAAATATTATACACAGACGCCGCTGCCGAAACAAAATTTCACCACGAGTTTTCTGCTTGTCGAAATAAACAGCAAGATTAATAAAGTTAATTGATCACTATCATGTTTCATGAGAGAACAAACAAGGTCAAATTGTGTAGAAAAGTTGCTCTTTCGAAAACTGTCACTGAAAGATAACTTACACAACACAAAAAAAAACAACAGAGGAAATCGCTGAAGGTATTCTCGCATTTGCGGAATATAAACGCACGATCTGATTGATTTATTAATTTTGTTGAAGATACTGATCTTCCGAGGTATGCTGAAGGCGAAAATTCTTTCAATTACCAATTTATTTTAGGACAAAAAACTCACCAGTTGATCAATATAAAGGTAAATTTGGAAACTAATCAATACCCATTATTACGTTAATTGTGACGAAGGCCTTTAATTCTGCGTCCATGAAAACAGGCAATGCGCTCGGGGGTTTTCAAGAATTTTTGACAGGCATACTAAGTTCTAAGTTAACAGTTGCACCCAGTTTGGACGGAAAAGCTGTAAAAGTGCCGTGACAGAGCCCTTATATTTTATGTCAAAGTTGGGTGGTGCACACATTCTGTCTGCCTGAGTGCCTGCCTCGTCTGCAACTTCAGAGGTTATCAGAAAGTCGCATCTCCTGTACCACTTTCTATGACGGCTACCATTGAAACACACATTGATCTCTTCTGACTGCGTAAATCTATGACTTAGGCGGTCTAACAACAGAAAGAAAGACATTTCAGTGAGGATTAGGGTACAAATATCTAGAAAATGCTGTAAGAATATATCTGGGTATTTTCATTTTCATTCTCTAAAATCCCTCAAAGACCCTCCTGAACACCCTCAACACCCCCAAAAAACCAGGCAACTCCAAATTTTCCGCTAACCCTCCCCCTTTCCTCCTCCAAACCAGCTCGGGAATGATAGAAAACAAAAGCATTTCTCAAAGGAATGTCGAAGAATTTTTTTTTAAAGCTACAAACTTTTCTTTTTTAAATCAATTACCCCCCCGCCTCAAGCGTTTACTTCTTAATATCTAAAATATCCGGAAACTTCAAATCACGTGATTGATGTTACCCGACTTTGTCAATCAAGATCTGGCAATAGTTTTCCTTGCAAAGGCCTGCTTGGTTCGCTAGTTTTTGCTGGGCTTGAGCTCATTTCCCACTTAAGAAAGTGATAGCGCTTTACTCGTTGATCCTTGTATGAGATCAACTTGAGAAGCTCCCCAAAAAAAGATGCATACTAAACAACCTTCAAGTCAAATTGGCGAGGTTTGTTGTTCATACTCAAGTACCGCATGATGCCTCTGATGATGCGAAGCTGGTCAGAGGTGAGATCCTTTTTAGGTAAACAACTCTTTATTGCCTCAAATCCAGAGGATCCGGCAAAACCTATTTTCTTCGGTATTTCCCTTAATTTACCGCTAGAAGCATAAGTAAGATCAACATTTTTCCCGCGTAAAAACATCGCCATATATAATGAGATCGTAGTTTTTGGCGCTAAAGTCGGCCTGTCTAGTCACTATCGAAACTGCCCAAATCTCAGTATTGAAGAAAATGAATGAATCCATCAGTAGCTATCGTGCTTATGCCCTATAATACATTTAGGGTAGTTTGGCAATAAAGTAACGGCTGTTGCGGTGAGACAACTCTTAACGTATGGTATACGACCATACCTGTGGCTCTTGCAACGCATTTTGTCCGCCTGAACTGAACGATTGTATTTTAATTTCAGTAAAAGGCTCATTAACTGATCTCCGATGGAGCTTTTAAATCATGAGAGACCTTTGGTCGCCCAGATCATACTGCGATGCGACTGGTTTTGAGCTCGTACGCAGTGGGCAAATGTTTGCTTATTTTGCGAAAAAATCTGTCATCATTTCCGTCCTACGAGTGCGGTGCACAGTGATTTTTTTTTCTCACCAAATTTTGTCAAGCCTTATCAAACTTCAAATTTTTGTTAGGAGTGTCAATTATACATATTTTACAACCTAAAGAAAGCGTTTTCAAGTGCGGCCACGATTAGCAAATTGAAAATTTAGCGGAGACAATTTTTGTTGAGCCAAACAAATTTCTTCAGCCTAGTGCGTATGGGCCCTTAACTCGCTTCGTTTTTTTACTGAAACTCCTCTCTTTTATTGATACGACCGTTACTTATTTGGCTACGCTATGCCTTTTTCTATCCACGCCAAAAAGTAAAATTTAATGTTGCCTATGCGATCCTTGATGCGTATATTCCATGACTAACTTGCGACTAAAAATAAAATTTTAGCCGCAGTAAATTGGATGAGCTGATTGCTTGTATTAGAGTAAAGCTAAAATAAGCGTAAATGTTCCTTCAATTGAAAAAAAAATAAAAGACACAGAAACAAACCGAGTCTAAAGTTTCTTGCCAAAATTTTCCTTTCATGTTTATCTCTCAAAAGTTTACACTCGTCTTCAATTCTGCTGTCAAAAAGACGAATTAAAAGTCGAATTCACTGAATTCACTCTTTGCTCACCGCGTTCGTTTTTAATTACCACCTTTTTCACACCGTTATCTCGATTATATGATCTTACTTCTCTAAGCAATTGCCTTTTTTTTGTTTAAGCAAAACACTTCTCATTTGATCGCATACTTAAAAGTTTGGAAAGATTTGCACGAACTCCGAGCTCTCTCTTTGTAAACAAATCTGTGATTGACAGCTTCATTTTTTACGGATGGTCTGAACTGACCGAAAACGAACAACGACTCCCTAGTGTATGTAGTGTCGCTGTAGTTTGCTGCAGCAAATAAAAAACAAGTTATTTTAAAAATAATGTTGCTGTTTAGATGGTCCCTTTCATTACGAAAGGTCTTATACGAAAATGATTTTGTCGAGCGTTGACTTCAAAATTTGCATGTTTTGTTTTGTCTCGCGCTCGCCTGCGAGCAACTACATGTAGATAGTTAACTCGCTGTTTGTTCGTTTCTTTTCTTTTTTTGCACGGAACGAGGTAGTTTTCGCAAATTAGGTGACATCCTTTGACGCTCACGTTTTCTGTTGCATCCGTACATCAGCTGTTGTTGATCTTTTTTTTCACTTTTGACGTTGTTATTTGAGGAATTTACGCACTTGCCTTAAAGCTGGGATCGTCGGAATGACTAAGTCACTCCGACTGGACTGATGACTCAGAGCGGATTATCTCCTCAAAAATGAAAAGTTAATGCCTTATCCTTGCCGGGTCGAATAGACCAGGCAAAGGAAAGTCCTTCACAAGCATTTTCTGTTAGATAGAGCAAACTGCGAGTTTGTTTTTCACCTCAATATTTTTTTTCGCAATGGCGGCGTCCAAAAATTGTCGCCCTGAGCTCATGTGTCAAAGTTGTGTATTAAACAACTTTGACGGTCAAACTTGTGTAATACACAACTTTGACGGTCAAACTTGTGTATTACACAACTTTGACCGCCAAAAGTGACGGTCAAAGTTGTGTAATACACAAGTTTGACCGCCAAAGTTGTGTATTACACAAGTTTGACCGTCAAAGTTGTTTAATACACAACTTTGACGGTCAAACTTGTGTAATAAACGAAAAATTTAGAGTCCGGAAACAATCTGACAGTCCGGAAACAATCTGACAGGTGTTTTTATTTATTTACTGATTGAGTATGAATACATACATGGTGGAATAATAATAGGACATAGGTCCCCTATGAGGTTAACCACCAGCTATTAGGCAGCACTTTCTCTCCTCAGTTATTTAAAGACCCTGAGTGTTGGTCCGGCCGAAGTTGAACTCAGGACCTCCCGTGTATAAACTGAGCCCGGTGCTCAACCAACTGAGCCACCGGTGCGCGGTTGAACTGCAAGTTTAACAAAACTAGTGGAGCTTTATTTTAAAATAGAGATGTTCCCACTTTGATAATGGACACCTAAAGTTACATGTACATGTACTGCAACTGTTATTGGAGTATCGCTTAGCTTGAATACTGAATGTTTGCATAGAATTGCAAGTACAGTGTAAATAAAAAAAAAAGAAGTAGGTAAACACATGCAGATAATTTAAATTGTGGAATTTACAGTGTTTTGCGGGTATTGCATGGAACAAGACTTCTTCCCTGTACACTGTACCTCACTCTGGAATGTCAAGAGGACGACTGGGCCAAAGTGACTGGAGACCTTAACAGCAATGAGTGTCTGAAACTTAAATGAAAGGGGGGCATAGGCAGATGTGATAAAAATAAGTGAAACAAATTGAACAGAATTTATGGCCAGTCTATCTGTAAGGCTTGAATGGTTAATTTTAATTATCATGTGGTATTAAACTGAACGAAATGTATATTAAATGAATCATATATTGAACTGGGGGTATGAAATCAATTGAAGCTATGATCCTTACAGTTATAAACACAATTTTAACAATTATTGCATAGAGAAGCCTAAAAAATTCAGGGTTTGAACCTGTGACCTTGCAATTCCACTGCAATGCTCTAACCAACTGAGCTATGAAGCAACTCATGTTGGGAGCTGGTCATTTGTGGGTCATTAAATGTTCCTGTGACGAATGAATCAAAATTGCATTCGTAACTGCGAAGATCACTTGATTTTATACCCGCAGTTCAATAAATGATTCATTTCACATACATGACTTTGTACATTTTGTTCATTGATTCATTCATCACGGGTACATAATGAATCCACAAAATTGACCAGCTCCCGACATCAGTGGCTTCATACTTCAGTTGGGTAGAGCATCACACTGGCATCACAATGTCACGGGTTCAAACCCCATTGACGTTCTGACTTAATTTTTTTCAGGCTTCTCTATACAACTGCTAAAATTGTGCATAACTGCGAGGATCGTAGCTTCACTTGATATAATTTATAATAACTAGTAGTAATCTTGGACTATCGAAATGCGTAAAACCTAGTCGCTTTGATATAGAATTGTAGGGAAAGGAACAGTGTTATAGGACTGAAGTTTGAGGACATGAGCATGTACTCTAGACTGTCTTATGAAAATTAATTGATCCAAACTTATTGGTTTTGGCAATCATGGTAGGCTTCTGCAGAGGCCAGGCTAAAGACTGCTGTTCAATCACAACTTGATGGAGTCAAGACAGGCCTTTATCAACTTCACAGGTCAGCATTTAAAAAGTAATACTATTTTATAGTCTCTATTTTACTATTATTACGGTAAAACCGATATTTTACTAGTGAAAGTCAGTGTTAGCAACAGTCACTCTTCTGACGTGGCTAGCATCCAGATGAATTTTAATTATTATTTGAATGATAACTAAAGTTTATGTTTGGAAATTTAATTTTGCATTTGAATTCAAAGACATGTGAACTTGTCAGAAATGTGTATGATAATGAATTGCTAGCACTATTGAAGTGTTTGAGCTATGTATACTTTATAAACAATAGATTAATCATGGTACATGAAGAATTGAAATTGTGTTTTTTTTGTTCTGTTGCCTTTTAGGGGCCTTCATGAAATTAAAGAAATTAAGCAAAGGTACATGCACTCAATGCTGTGGATGATTGCTTTTACATGTAAGATAACATCTAGGGGTAATTTACCTGTCTTGAAAAGTGAACAACACTCTGCCTCTGAAACGACCTTTCATTGTTTTCTTTTTATAGCATGAGTGAGGTGGATTCCATGTGCAAGAATGTTAAATCACTGGCAGAAGAACTACATGTTGTTAGAGAATGCCAGAAACATCAAAGCCAGGCAATTCAAGTTTTTTTCTTTTTCACATTGAATAATGAGCTTGCACGGACATTGCTTATAATTAAAGTAAAGGAAAGATGGAAATGATCCTCACACTTAGCTGGGCAATTTATAAAGCAATATTATTATTATTGCCTCTGATAAACACCTTAGCAAGCCACTCATAAAACATCACATGCATGAACTGTAAAAACTGATAAAACACTCCTCACGAGAATTCTCTAATGTATAAAGCATACCAAAAAGGAATACAGTAGAATAAAGAGTAGCCAGATAAAAACATTGTAATGTATTTAGTGTGGGCCACCTGTGCTTGTACTACTGCAGGGTTTTCTGGATCCACATGGAATAAAAATTAGTTAGCCAGACTTGCCTGGCGAAATCAATCGGTGTTGTGTTACCGTAGTTTCGGGTTGGATACACTGCAAACATGACGTTTCGGCGACAAAATGTCACCATTATCAAAATTAATGCAAATTATTGTAAGTTAATTAGGTAATGTTATATAAAGGATAGAGAGTGGGAAAATACATTATTTACAAATAAATGAGGTGCGGATAAACAAAAGAATGAACAAAATTGATTAAAATAAACAGTTTCGCTGGAGTGGAGTCATTTTGAGTGTTCAGAGATGAGATGCTTTTAATAAGCCTAGGAAAAAGAGACCGACTCTGAACACTCAAAATGACTCCATTCCAGTGATTTGATGGTTTATTTAAATTTTGTTCATTCTTTTTTTTATCCCCACCTCATTTATTCTAATGTATTTTCCCACTTTCTATCCTTATAACGTTACCTAGCTTACAATAAATTTGCATTTGATAATGGCATTAGACGCCATGTTTTTATCTTGCTACTCTTTATTCTGAAATGTTTTTCAAAACATTTCGTTATTAAAAAGGAATAGCTTTTTTTTGTATATATGCCAGTATTCTACTCTCACAATTATTTGAACCTTAAGTTCAGACCCCAGAGGGACACTTTTTTTGTGGAATGTCTTTGAAGCCAGTCAATAAACTCACAGGTTGTGTTTTATCAGGTCTTACTAAACATAACTCGGCGTCACCTCTTGGTTTAAAACTTGATAACTCACTCCTGCTCGTTTATTAACTGATAAACAGTTTGTAACCCTGTTTCTTTTTTTGGCTTTCAGATTTCTAAAGCTTGTGAACATCTAAACCTTATCTTCACTGTTCCTGAAAATGTGAAGAAAACAGAAGCTTTGATCAGTGATGGAAAATTGCTTCTTGCACACAAGTGGTACTGCAGCTAAACTTATTTTCAAATGCCAAATATGAATCCAGCAATTTTTTGGTTATTTTGTTGGAGACATTTAGTTTAACAATGGGCAATTCCTCTGAAAGGGGGTCAATAATTGTACAAAGGTGATAGCTTTTGATAGCTTGAGTGTTCTTAGCCCAAACATGATTCGAAGAGCTGTCTACTTACTCTTTCTTAAAGTGCTCTATGATAAAAAAAATTACTTCCTTTTTTCTTTAGATTTTGAGAGTTTGTTTGCTTAACACCTGACTAGCAAAATTTTGAGCATCCAAAGGCTGTTTACTTTGAGTGTAAGTTTGGATTTCATGCACAGTCCACCATTACTCACATTCCAAACTGACTGATTGGACCTCAGAAGGTTGTATCTAGGGAAAAGTGACGTTATTTTACTCACTAGCTGAAGATTTCAGTTTAAGTCTGAAAGCCTGAAATTCCCACGCTGCATATTAATTCAGCTAAATTGTACACACACATTGCATTCTTAAACTACAGTGGTAGTGAGTCTTTGATATCATTTTCTCCTTGATCCAGCTTTCTCAAGATTTTACACCTTTGTTGTTCATTTACGTCAACAGTTGAAACTATGCGGCAGATATACGTTCATTAGAACTCCCATGAACTTCATTAACGCGAACGAACTTTCAATAACGCTATTTGCATAATTATGTATTAACATTCAATTGCATCAACGGATGAACAATTGCACCTTCGGACAATCAAATATGCTTTCAATCTCGTGCAATGGTTAATCATTAACACCAATAGAAAATCAGTTGCATAGTATGACAATCAGTGGCGTATTAGAAACATACAATAATGCTATTTGCATAGAGACGCACAATCAATTGCACCTTCATACAATCGTTTATTCAAAATGGTCAATCATTAATGTGAACTGACAAATGTTGGTATTTTTTGAATAAGCAATAGGAAGAACAAAATATTCAACAGTGTCATTCATCGTAGTTACATGTATTTAAAAATACTGAACCAAAGACAAGAGTATGTACATTATCATTTAAATTTTACGTTCTTTCTTGCACAATCTTTTGATGAAGCAGATATAAAATGAAGAACATTTTACAAGTACAGCACTGAAACAAACAGAGTACATGTACGCTGTCCTAATTCTGAGCTTAAAAAGCCACCATACAGCCCATATTTCTTAACATCGTGGAGCGAGCAATAAGTGCCTTAAAAGCAGCTGTAAAAGAGGGCGTAAGTCGTCCAGAGCAGCAAAAACAGATGAATAACAGAGCACAGGCAAGACGACTGTGACAAGGAATCACCTCACAGGCAATTTCCACACTCAGTTGCTACTTCAGGCCCTGCAGAGAAATATTGACACTAATTATGGTTGCTAAAATAATGTGGACCTGGTACAGATTTATGCAAATGTACATTTCAAGATGTTTAATTAATTAAATAATGAGGAATTATTGCAGGATAATTACAAAAAAAAATTTGAAATTTCTTTTTCCTTAGTTGATTGTTACTTCTACGCATGTATTTGTCAGTTCACGTTAATGATTGACCATTTTGAATAAACGATTGCATGGTGCGATTGATTGTGCGTCTCTATGCAAATAGCATTATTGTATGTTTCTAATGCGCCACTGATTGTCATACTATGCAATTGATTTTCTATTGGTGTTAATGATTAACCATCACACGAGATTGAAAGTATATTTGTTATCTTTGATTGTCCAAAGGTGCAATTGTTCATCCGTTGATGGAATCGAATGTTAATACATATGCAAATAGCGTTATTGAAAGTTCGTTCGTGTTAATGAAGTTCATGGAAGTGCTAATGAACATATATCTGCCATATAGTTTCAACTGTTGACGTAAATGATTGTATGATTTGCATAAATAAACAGCAAAAAGTGTAAAGTTAGTAATGGTGGACCATTACACAGTAGGAAAATTCCAGTTAAAATAAACAGGTGTTGTTTTGAAATCAAGGCTTAAAACTTGAGTCACTCTAAGTGTTTGGTTAAACATAGTTTTGAAATTCAAAGAAAAAGAATTATAATGGATATTTTGGTCATAGTAGCACTTTAAAGGGAACTTACAGTTTTTGAGTGGATGTAAAATATTAGTGTTAACCCTTCCTTATCATTCAAATCTTTAAGCATTAGCACTAGAGGGAGTACATGTAACTCTTAGGAGGGAATCCGGGTTAGCTTTCAGTAATTCTTTTTTGCTTATTCAGTCTTTCAGATTTAGAAGCCACCAGAGATGAACTTCTCTTTGAAGTTCACAAGATGTCTCTTGAAGAAGAAGGCCCTAAACCAGATAAAACAGTAAGAGTTGATTCTCTCTACAAAAACCATGCTCACATGTACAGAATATAATTATGATTGACGTGTGGATGTGCAAGCTGGCATGTAATGATGTCTGTTCTTAGAAATATGATTCAAATTACTGACTGGTGGATGAGCATAATTATAAATTAGTTGGAAAATACTATTCTGCACAACAGAGACCCTCGAGTTTTGTCAAGACATTGGGATCTTGGAAGCTACTTAAAGCTGTTAGTGGAAGGTTGTTGCCATTCTATGTGTATGATATCAGTCAGTCTCACTCACGGATTCTGTTTCCATTTACTCCCAGGGATTTCCCATGGACAAGTAAAATTGTCTGGTGTTAGACAGAGTAAAATACTAAGTACGACCGGTTGAGGCCAGATTAGGAGTGTCGAGGGGGGGGGGGGGGGGGGTTAATGGAGGGGTCTTTGGAGCACCTCTGCCCCGATGTCCTTACTGCATTACAGTAGATGGGAAAGAATTTCCTCACTTTTTAGCCATCAGTAAAGGGGGAATTCTTTGTTTTGTTGTTGTTTTTTTCATATATATTCTGGCATGGTAAATTACTACTTTTGTATTTATTTATTACCACTTTATCATGGAAGGACTGACTCAGTGTGTAGTTCATTTCCATTTTTGCTACAGTAGTACTATGTTGTGGCCCTACATCATGAATGAATAAACTACAATACAGCTGTACATGTATTTTGCTTTCAATTATGCTCATTCTCATTTGATTAATCTTAAGTTTTTCTCAATTTCCTCTCTCATGTTTTTAATTCCCTCCAGCCATTGTATCAATACTTTGAAGCCGTCAAGAAATTATCTGTAAGTACCTGAGGATTAGTGCAATAAGAACCTGTCTATTCACTGTGATAATGTAGGACATACATCATATAATGAATTAATGAATGTTTGTTTATTACCATCATGGGTTCATGGGTTCATAGAACATATATCACTGACATAATTATAACTTATAGATTAATTAACATTTAATAAATAATTAATAAATTAGTTTCTTATTGATAACGCAACATGAAAAACTTATTGAAGCGTTTGGATCAAACCACCCCATCCCTGCGATTGCCTAGGTAACCCTGGGCATAAGCCATACTCATGGGACTTACTTCTAGTTAAACTACATGTAACAACCAAATACTTACATGTAAGAGGATCAATATTGGGGATACTGTTAGCTACATGTAGCCTAATAAATACACACGCTGCTGCGATTGTCAGATAAGTGTTGAAGGCCAGAGGCAGCTGAGGCATCTTTATATTGCAGGCAGGGAAAAATTATGTGAGGCACTTTCTTCTGAACAGATTCGGATTTACATCTACAGGTCTATGTGGTAGAAAGTAATAATAGTAAATACACTGTAGTATGAGTGACATGCAATATTAATATGAATGGACAGGTCTTTGGCTGGCAAAAGTCAATTTACAGGTGTAGCTAGGAGGTCGAGCATTTAAACTACATGTACAATTAGTTATCGGAAGGTTATAAATTTGACGGCTGTCATGTGGATACGAGGACTTAAAGTATACATGTATATACAATACATGCATACATACTTTAATAACTGACCACTTGCCTCCCCATAGGGGTTTTTCAGGGCCATTGAAACACAATGAACAAAATGACAGAACAAAACAACAACAACAACTGTTAAGAATCCCAACTGGTCGGAGGCAAACTAGTTGGCTGTTTACAAGTGCAACGGAGAAGTTAAACCAGGGACAACCAGGATCAAATTCAACGAGTGGTCAGAACTGGGTCTTGAACTCTAGATCTCCAAATCACAAGGCAAGCACCCTAGCCACAAGGCTGCACTGCCTCCCCTCATCTACCCTTCTGTGTGTTCAATTCTTGAAAAATTAATACACTGTTCAACTTGGTAGAAGTTGTACTTGTGATGAAGCCTCCTTTCAAGTCAAATTTGCATTTATCAATCAAGTTATCTTAGCTAACATAAATAGGGGATATTACATGGCCACGCGCAGATATACGAAATTTCTCTTCGAGTGATGAAAAATTTTCCAAGAGTGAGCGCAGCGAATGAGTGGAATATTTTTCAACACGAGAAATGTCGTATCTCCAAGCGGCAAAGTAATATTCTATTTATTGTATAAACACCAATGAAATAGTAAATCATTTCTTGAAAAGCATCGAAAGGCGCGATTTTCACATTTAACCATAGCAACAGTGATCTTTTCATGTGGGAAAGTGACATGTCATCTTCACGTGTGAAGATATCATGTTTTCACGCGAAAGCTCACTTGGTATTTCATTGGTGTTTAATATAATAATAACAATCAATCAATCAGTCAATAACTTTATTTCAATGTCAAATATAATAGCCGAGGATCTACTAATTGGGGACACTAAAGTTACAAAGTTATTACTTAACTATTATTACAATATAATTACAGAGTGCATTATTTACATCAGTAAAATCCTAGAAAACACTTCAAGAAATCAATAAAAAGTAATAAAAATGATAAATTAATAAATTAATATCAAATAATAAATTATTATTGGTAGAGGGCAGATTTCGATTCCTGGTAACTTCAACATAATTATTACTTTGTTTCCAATTGCCAGGTTGCTATTATTTTGGTTGCGTTTTACCCAGCGACATAGCCACGATAAAAAAAATTGGTTTTATCAACGGAGTTGATTGTGTAAATTGGCCACCGGACAGAGATTCTAAAAGCTGACATTTCGAGCGTTAGCCCTTCGTCAGAGCGAATCGAGGAATTATGCGTTACGTGTAGTTTATATAGTAGAGTAGGAGCTACACTGTTGGTGGCAACATGGCAACGTGAAAAATAGCAATATATTAGTTAAATGAAAAGCGTTCGTTAATACCGTGAGGATTAAGGGTGCCGATTTTTTGTTCCAGATTCTTGTGGCTTTCCGTCGTACCTAGATGTAGGGAAAGGCCGCAGATAGCCATGTGTTTTTTGGAGTGGTTAGGGAGATTAAAATAACGAGCGACTGGCTTAGATGCATCTTTGTCATTCTTCTCAACATCGCGAAGGTGTTCGCGGAATCGGTCACCTAGTCGTCTACCTGTCTCGCCAATGTATAATTTATTGCATAACGTACAGGTTATGCAATAAATGACATTTGCGGAGGTACATGTGAAACGATCGGTGATCTTAACAGATCGCTTAGGTCCCGATATCTTGCTAGTGGTAACAACGAAAAGACAAGTTTTGCATCGTGAGCGCGCGCATTTCGAAGTGCCGGGTTGCTCGTTAGTTTTGAGCGCTCTTCTAACTAAAAAGTTGCCTACGTTTTTGTCGCGTTTGAATGAAATAAGTGGAGGTTGCGAAAAGATTCTACCCGTCTCGGGATCATTTTGGAGTAATTTAAAATGATTAAGAATGATACTTTTGACTGCGTGATTATGAGGATGGAAAGTGAGGGTGAATGGAATTCTGTCATTCTTATCGGAGTCATCACTACATCTCTGTACACAGTCATTCCCAATAGCGAAGGTCTTCAAGCACTTAAACACTTTTTCGATCAACGCACTGTCAAAGAACCAAGCTCGGAAACGCTCCTCCGCCTTGCCGAACTAGTTTTAGCGCTTAATTGTTTTTCATTCACTGGCAACTATTACAAACAAATTAATGGTGTAGCGGTGGGCACAACAATGGGACCTAGCGATGCCAATCTTTTTGTAGGATATGTTGAATACCAATTTTTTAATCAGTACAACGGCCCCAAACCTGAACTCTACAGCCGCTACATCGACGATTCCATCGGCGCTATTTCATTCAGCAGAG
>OX421453.1:40143425-40150925 GCA_949126865.1 Montipora capitata | reverse complement strand
ATTTGAGAGCCTTGAGATGGAATTACAGGACAGAGTCAATGATAAGATGTGGCTTGTGAAGCATTTGGAGCGCACTAGACAGCGAGTGTTGGATGACTTGATTGTTGTTAAGGTTCGCTAAGAAGTTTGCTCAAAATTGCGTTTTTTTTCTAGCTTTAAAGGAACACGAACGGCACAGGTGAACGTCACCAAAAACTATATTCAAAAAGTGAAAAAAGCTTGCTGCACATTCGGCATACATTTAGTCAGTACATTTCTTTCCTTTCCTATGCAAAAGAGCAACGTTAAATTTCCACATTTCAGTGTTTTGATGAAAACTTGAGCATAATTATAACAATCTTTGTCTACTTCAACGGCCTTCCTACATTGCTACACGATTGCAAAATCAGTGAGGCAATGGAATTCGATCGTAAAGTCATTTATTTTCAAGTAACAACTTCTTTGGAGTTTTCGTCGTTGATGCTAAAGCTCGACACTTTGCCTTTTGTAACTTTGTAGAATCTCTGCCAAGACTGTTTTCCTTCCGGTTACAACATATTTGATCGTTTTGTCAAGATGTACCACAAGGCATTATCCATAATGGTAAGTTTTTACAGCTCTTTTCCACGACAAACATTTTCCTAAACATGATATAAGAGATTTTCTTGTTTTTTAATCACACTAAAACAAGAGGAAATCATTAAAGCAAATCACTTTCACATATAATTGTCTATTCAACATTCACTATTCAATAAGCTAGAGCGAGTTTCAATCGAGTGTCGTAAAACCAAAACCAAAGTAATTAGTTTGGCAAATCAAAAAGGACGGAGACATTCCAGTAAACCAATCAAAACTCGAAGTAAATACACGTAGCCGACACAAAGCGTGGGAAAATGTGCACGCCCGAGCTACAATTGGTTTTGGTTTCACTTCTGATTGGTTGAAAAAATAGCGCGAGAACTTTGAACCAATGACTGAGTGAAGTAGAGCGGTTTTCAATTGAGTGTCGAAATTAATTAGCGAATTGCTTTTGTTTTGCATTTCTTCAGTCAGTGATTGGTTCAAAGTTCTCGCGCCATTTTTTCAACCAATCAAAAGTGAAACCAAAACCAATCATGGCTTGCGCGTGCACACTTTCCCGCGCTTTGTGTCGGTTACATGTAATTACTTCGAGTTTTGATTGGTTTACTGGATTGTCTCCGTCCTTTTTGATTGGCCAAAGTAATTACTTTGGTTTTGGTTTTACGACATTCGATTGAAACTCGCTCTAATGCAAAACAAAAGCAATAACCCTTTTCACGGTTAGTTTTTCTTATTTGCATTACAATATAATCTAGCATGTATGTGAGGCAATTTCGGGCTATTTTGTAGTTTTAACCCGAATTGCCTCGCATCCACGTTAGATTACGTCGTAATGCAAATACGAAAAACTAACCGTGAAAAGGGCTATTCGCTAATTACTTTCCACACTCAATTGAAAACCGCTCTAACAGACCTTCCAAAATTGATGTTATCTATCAAAACCCGTTTGTTTAACCATTATTTTTAGGATAAAAGTTGTAGCCGAGAAAGTGTATAAAAACGTTTTTAATACGTTCTAAATTCAGTCTCGGGGCCCGTTTCTGTAAAATTCCTCCTAACTTTCCTTGCCCGAAATACCAATGATGAAAGATGTATTGGCCTTTTTTAGAAAGGTAAGCTTTAAACATATTTTTATTATCCTTATTTTTTATGTTTATCTTTAATCGACATTTGTTCTAAGAGCACAAAGTGCTCATCGAGGCAGCTTATGTCGATTCACATAAAATTAAATTACAGCAGTCACACAAAACCAAAAAAGGCCTATAAAATGGAAAAAAATATGCACAACACAGAAAAGGGGGAAAAGACAGAAAAATACAATCAAGTAAAGCGGTTTGATTGGCAGATAAATGACTGAACAGAGCGAAAAAACTAGCATTGAGTTGAAAATGAATATTAGGAACACCATTTAAGGGCCAATCAGTTTTTCTCTTGTCAGACGCCAAAACCCAGCTATCAGCCAACAAATGTGCAGCGGAAGCAAACAATATTTCGCGCAGAGCAGCAAAGCCTGGGCGATGCAAAAAGAAATGTTTAGCATCTTCAGTTGGAGCATTACAAAAGTTACACGCGGATGAAACAGCACAATTATATATGGAGTGGAGAATTAAAAAGGCCCAGAAGAGCTACCTAATTGAAAAGACCGTCTTGAATTTACGATTGTTCTTAATTTTGAGCACTAAACACTAAGGTTTATTTATATCTTGCATGGAACATCATTGTTGAACAATTATTAGGCGTAAGCGTTGATTTTCAACTTGTTTAGCTTTAAACAAGTGAAGTCGGTCATTGAGATCATCGTAATTAAATTGAACGCTACTTTAGCAGTAACGTAAGAAAAGCCTGAAAAATTAAGATTTGAACGGTATTCGAACCTTGACCTCTGCAATTCTCTGCCAGTTGAAGTATCAAACCAATCGTGAGTACGTAACTGAACCTGTCGATGATATGGTGAAGGAACAATGTATTACAGCCATACATTTTAAATTAACTTGTTTCATTCCCTCAGTTCAAATGCATGTCTTTAGTACAAATATTGTGCCTTCATATTTAGCTTTGCCGTGAAGTTTTTGTTATGGACCTTTTTCGTTACTTCACAAGACTGCTGCCTAAGAAAATTTTAAAGGGGCCCTCAGAGCTAAACGCTGAGAACTTAGGAGCCCAACATATGAAGTGAAAGGTGTTGATGTGAAAAATTAAGGCGCCCAGAGCTATTCTTTGGGAGCATGATACTTTTTAGTGAATGTTCGAGAACGCGTTTGCTCCTTACGCAGGGATAGTAAAGAGAGCAGGGCAAGGCCAGACTAAAGGGAGGCGATTGTGGAACCATCTCCAAAGTTCTCCCCAAAGCTGGTCTTAAGATATTGTACTCGGGCTTCTTCCGGTGACTGAGAGCCTGAACTGCCTAGAGCTGAATGAATTGTTGAACTCAATTTTTCCCAGCAGACGCTTATGCTTTTCTTGAAAATGAAGGAAAAGCAGTTGGTTTAGTTGGTTTTAAAATTGCAATGAAACTAAACGATATTCTCCTGATACCTCTGAATTTTGTATAAATATTGCTTATTGCCAAGTATACTTCACCTTCGCTAGAAATTCAAATGGCATCCGAAGGACTTCATCAACAACACAACAAAATTATTAATTTACCTTACTGCTCGAGTGTCTTCGGGATTAGTAATTTATTTTCTGTGTTTTCTGCATTCTAAATTTGTTGTAGCTCGAAAAATTTGTTCTCGAAGAGCGACTTGATTCAAATGAGTGCATCAGCCTTTTGACCTGGATTAGAGAATACAAGTAAGTAGAGACTCATTCCATTTGAATTTCGCAACAGGGAGTTCAAGCAACAATAACAACAACTGTTACAACAACAACAAAAATCCCGCTTCTTGGCAGAGGTTCCCTTTATATAGCAAAATGGTCCACCGGTCCCCGGGGAACTATTTCTTTTCACTGCTCCCCAGTCCTCTCCTCCAGCCCATGAGGTTAAAGAGCCCTTTGTGGATGAGAGAGTTGCTTCACATATAAATTTGCTAAATTTGCGCTATCGTTGACTTCGTAAGTCTTCGTGATTATTCCATCTCAAAGTCATTCGGTTAATGCAATGTGTGTGAAATATCCTTTGATAGGATTGATACAAAACACCCTCTTGAAGTACTGTGAGTATGGAAATTGAAATCTGGTGATTTCACGTTGTGTATTACAAGATTACGCCAAAAAATTCCTGCTACAGTGTAATAAGCAAGTAAATAGCTACTTTTTTCCTCGTTGGTAGTATGAATTTTTTGAGGTCGTTCCCGTCGTCGCTCCAGTTCCTTTTAATAATAACACCAAGATGGCTCTGTGCGCTCCATTAATTGCCAAGGTTTTTGTTCTCTTGGGACTTACTTATTATACCCTTGGGTATTGTTTCTATAAGACGTTCTCCTGGCATCAAATCGCCTCTATATACTTTTTTGTCACTTTGATCTTTATTTCAAAACGGCAACAGGGAAATACTTGAATAGTTATATTGAATAAAGTACAAGATATACAGTCTTGTACATGCATACGTAGACACACATACACATAGCCTGGGGATAGTATGCAGAAACGATACACTGGTTCTTGGTAACAAGTTACGACAAAGGTTTGAACTTCCACTTCTTAACAAACACTTAAAACTCTCATTCTTGCCAGCGATATACAGCTTAGTTTGCTACTTTTTACATCGCATAATCTTCGGTTTAGTATGGTTTCTCTTGCACTGTTAGATTACAGATTTTGTCACCAAAAATACAATAATTTAAAAATATATATCTTTTCGTCCTTATGTACGTTCATGTCTCAAGAGGTCTGTTCTGACTTTCGTTTTTCCCCCACCCTCCTCCCCTTAGTGACGATAGTCTTCATTTCTACTGTACTTCTTTGCATGCACAGAAATTATTTTCGCCCATATTGTAATGTCTTTATGTGACGACATAGAGGTCCAGCATAAAGAAATATGGCCAATTGTGCTCTGAAGTCAAGTGCAAATCAGTGCAAAGTATTAGTGAAGGACACCCGCAGAGTGGACGTTCACAATGTGTCACTGCTTGCCTCTTGCGTTCGTAGGTTGAATGTCCTTGCGTTTGCGTCAGAAGTGTAGACGGGTCTCGAAGGTTCTCAGTCCGAGGCTGACTGAGTTTGTTGATTTGATTATTTCAGGGGCACCGATCTTATGAAGCATCCGGATTTAGAGATAGATGTGGAATTCCTGGGTCCCCTGTTGTCACCCGCAGTCGAACAGGAACTCTTGGACACGTAAATATACCTTTCTAACTGTTAAAAAATAACAAGAAAACGCATTTGAGATGGCAAGAATAGTGAATTGAGCCACGTTCTTATTCAAACGTTTTTCAATTTTTTTTCCCGCGGAAAAAAAAAATCTGTTCACTTCAAATTTAAATATTCTCTTGTTTTTTGCCAGTTAGACCAACTAAGCTCGCGCTAAAGCACCATATATTTTATATTTTGTCCATACTAACGCTAGGCGGCTAAACACAAGGACAAAAGAATATAAATATTGGCCTCCATTTATGAAAAAGGTTCATGCTTTGTAGCTAAAACAACAATTAATTATGCAAGGCTCATACAGTAATTTACCTGATTTTGCCGAAAAATCAGTCTAAAATTACTTGGCCTTTAAAAACCACGTGACTCAAATGTTTTTCGAGGCTGCAGGCCCCCAGACGTAGGTTCCTTTCGCTGCTCGCAGATTCACAGCATTTTGACAGCGCTCTGACAGTTATTGTTTCTGTAGGTGGACAGGCTCAAAAAGAATTATTACTTCAATTTGTTAAGTAACGGTAAATAGTTTTGCTTTTACATATGACTGAAGATTGATTAAGAAAGTTGTTTCGAATTATGGTGAATACAATGGCAATGACTAAGTTGTACATAATAAAAGTGGTCCATTTTTTGGCCGTCATATTATAAATGGCATTGCTGCTATACTTAAATTTTAAAAATTGTCGTGGCTGGTCGTCTTGTTCCAGTTGTTAGTTTCTCTCTTGTTTGAGGTGCAAAGGAAGTGATGCCAAATTTCGAAAGGGCCGACAGTGTCCAAGCTGGCGAAAACATAAGAGTATCTTTAGGCTCGAGGAGGTTGCCGCTTTCGTTAAATCTGCCAAAGATGTTTCTTCCTTTGTGTCGAATTTCATTAGAAATTTTTATTAATTGAATGAAACTTTTATCTTTGACCTTCAGGTATCTAACTACCACTAAAAGTAACATGATTGAGTGGATGGGCAAACTATCCGAAACTGATCTAAAGGTAGACGTCAGAATTTAATTAACATCGACAACACCCGTGCTTCAAATGACTCCTTTCTGCTGTTTCTTATCATGTATATCTTGAGCTCCATGCACACTAGTGCCCGTTCTCCGTGCTCGGTTCGGCCACTAGCAAGGGCACTTGGTCTGAACACGTTTTTACCATTCCCCTAACATTTACCCCATGCATGGTGTGCTGAGGGAGCGTGGTATAGACCCTATGCAAAAATGGCTGCCTTTAAATTATTCTTTTGTTCATATTCAAAATAGCCCAACTAACCTCGTTCGGGATAACAAATTCTTTAGAATTTTTGTCTCAAAAAGGAGGTTAGTTGGGCTATTTTGAATATGAACAAAAGAATAATTTAAAGGCAGCCATTTTTGCATAGGGTCTATCTGCTCGTGACAATCGTGACTACTCATTAATTAATTGAATTAATTAACTAATTTCATTGTAGTCTTACTCGCAGGCACCACGTCTGACCTGGGCTTTAAAATTTACCCTCAGATTGAATGAAACCGATTCGTGAGTGGGCCTGTCGATGAAAGTGCTTCGCTGAGAATACTTTAAGTTCTTAACATCAGTTTGCAGATTTCATCGCAAAAGAAGCACTTTTATCCCCGGGTTTTCTTGTTTTGTGCCGGCTGGAAATGAAGTTGGCTGGGGTTCCACAAGGGACCCTTTTAGGCCCGCGTCTCTTTAATATTAGGGAGTTTAAGCAACAAGGACAGCTATTGCATTGGCAATCAATTGATTGACCCACCGCATCGTCCATTGTACTCAAGTTCTCATGTTCAACTCTGGCCCTACCAACAGTCAGCGTCTTTAACTAATTGAGGATAAAGTGCCGCCTTTTCAATGTCTTCCTCAGATGGTAAAATTTTATAGTCTTTCGGATAAGAACGATAAGCCATTTTCCCATGTCGAGACATTACTTTTAAAAAGTTTGAGGAACGGTGAAGAACTCATCCACTGTCGTATTGTACACAATTAAGGACGGCGCCTACTACTGTTATAGCGCATACGTTCTGCGCATCTCGAGATACTCGGATTTCCTATGGGTGGTGCTTATTAAGACAGAGATATTTTTTTGCGCTGTTTAAAACTATGCGGAGAAGCAGAACTTAGCAAGTGCTCTTGGTAATTAAGCTTCAATTTGGAAAAGAACGCCATGCATACCTTTGTAATTTAAAGCTTTTTACAAATGTTGTCGATTAATTATCTTTGAAAAATGCGTTACCCCCAATTTTCTTTTTGGATTTCAATAACACTTATTAAGATCTGCTTTTCCCGCATATTGAGTAAACCGGGTAAAACTACCTTTGAATTAGTAGGCACCGCCCTTAATCTCATTTGAGAATATTCATAACGAACTCTTGTTTTAAGAATGTTATTTCTTTACATAGAACACCGCTTTGTTTTCCATGTTCCTTAGATTTATTTTTGTTTATTTCTCATTAAGGACTGGAACAGCGAAACCATGCCAGAGACAGACTTGGAAGGATTTTACAACACATCGCTTCCTGTCTTCCTCTTCAAAATGATTGATCAGAACGTCAGTACATTGTCATTCAGTTTCTATATCTTTTTCCTTGTACATGTTCTTGTAAATTTGTCACAGCCTGATTAACGCGATTTTTAAAAGTAAT
>OX421453.1:40130925-40133425 GCA_949126865.1 Montipora capitata | reverse complement strand
GTTGAAGTTCACGATTCAGGGAGACATGTAACAGCTCTCGTAACGTATAATGTGACAAGCTCGATACCCAAGCCAAAACCAAAAGATTAAACAATGACATAGACTTAAATTAAAACAATAGAAGCTGCTTACAATACCAAACCATAGCAGGTTACGAGAGCTGCTACATTACTGGATTCAAGAGATGCGACCCAGCAAGGGTAAAAACGGCTTTCATTTCTTTGTATCACTTGGAATCTTGTTTTCGCCGGTTTTCTGAAACATTTATTGACTGGAGTACATGGTAAGTTGCTGGCGAGCGTAAACATTGAACAGCAAGTGGTAGTAGAACGCTCTCAGGATGAGTGTCTTAAGACTGAAAGCAATTTGAAGTGACAATATAAGGCAATGACAAAAGACACCAGAAATCAAACAAGCCAATCATATCCGCGAAAATAGATGCATACAGCCAGCGGTGAGAGCGTGGGAACTTTGTCTGTTGTTAATTGGCTGGGAATGTAGCTCGAGATTTAGAGCCTCATCATTTTGGTCTAGTAACCTTGGGCTTGCTCGGCTTCATTGTCTGTTCGTATTAGAATTTTCAGCTTGGTTACCGAGATTAAGTCCATGTAGCTATGGAAAATTCTAATAAAGAGCCCAATGAGAAGTTTTTTTGTTCCTATCTTATTTCTAGAAATCTCAAAATCTTTTATCTGTACTTTAACTATCAAGAAAAGTACTTTTAGCCTAATACTAGAAGAAAGAAAAGTAAAATTATGGTACTGATCTTCCTATCAAGAAAATGCCTCGAATCTTAAGATGTACAAAAGGGTATTTAAGTATTTATATGGGACATTGAATTTCCGGCCTGGTTGCTCTAGTCTCTGTATAATTAAGCGACAAAACGGCAACAGGGTGTGCCCGCCATTTTAACACACTGACCATTTTATAAAGCGTGTAGTGGTTAGACGAAATCTCTGTAACAGGGCTTATATGAAGAGAATTAACATGAAGTGCTATTTTCTGCCCGTGTAAACCAGGTGAGCGTTAGCCCTGCTAATGGAACTGGGCCCACACAAGGACAGAGAAAAATTCTGACCAGAGTGGGAATTGAACCTACGACCTTCGGGTTAGATCACCGCTGCTTTACCGACTGAGCTACAACGTCGTGGGAATTTAAGATGTCAATTTCACGGCAATGAATATGTACAAGGAGGGGTTAAGTTTTTGCAAACGTTGGCCGGGTAGCACTTATATTTCAACAGAGTTAACTATATTGGACAGGAATGTGAATTGCTGTTTTCGAAAAACGAAATTACAGCACTCTTTTCTTTTAATATGATGCAAATAGGTGTCAGGTAATATAGACTTGTAACTTTCAAGTTACGTTACTTTCAAATTTCTCCAAACCAGTGTAGTTACTGTATCAAGCTATATCTCTTCAACTCTCGTTTTTTTTTTTTTATTCTTGTGTCTTACCCATTTTTTTGTTTTTGTTTTTTGTTTTTTTTTTGTTAGGTGGCGATTGTTAACAACTGCAAGGCCTGTATGGACTTCACGGAGCAACTGAAGGTGTGTTTGAGTCCAACAATTTGTTTGTCTGTCCACGCTTGGCAACTTCGTTCGTCCATTCTCAAGTTCAAAACCATTTCCATGTTCTTCCGCCCTTCGCGCTATTATCAAGAAGTCAAGTAAAAAAGAACGAGAGGGGATCTGAGAATTCAAGGATGGAACGAAAATGTCTCTTTTTGGGGAGTATTTCAAGTACTGTTGTCCTTAATAGAGAGCGTTAGCAACGACATCGGCGACGGCAACGAGAACGTCACAAATTTGCATATTTAGTAGGCAAAAACAATACCTTTGCACACTCTAGACGTGTGTTTTTCATTTTTGTCCATTTCGTTGCCGTCGTCAGCAAAACAACAACGTGAAATAGCCAAATTTGAGGTTTTATGGAAGACGTCAGCACTTGAGGATAAATTTTCATTTTCTCCCCCATGCAAATTAAGCTTGACTCATATCGGTTTCATTCTTGAGGGACTGCCACAACATTGTCACGTTAAAAAGCTTTGAATAGTCTCGAAGTGATTACAATAATGGGAATTCAGGTTTTGAGATGACGTTCTCGTTGCCGTTCCCGTCGTCGTTGCTTAAGCTCCCTAATTGTATGTGGACGACGCGTGTACCTAATGATAAATTTTCAATTTTCTTTCTAAACCGCCACGCCAGTCATACACCAATTTTTGTTCCAAGAAAATTTGCGGACACTTTCCGTGCTTAACGACTTGGGAAAATCGCGAAGTGATGAGAACAACACCAAGTCGTATTTTATGTGACATTCTCGTCGCTGTCGTCTTCCTTGTTTAAGCTTCCCATTTTTGCTATATGACTGCCAACCCTTTGGAGTCAGCCTAGCTTCTCACTTCACTCAGGCAAGTGAAATAAGCAGCCTTGGCTTGTTGACTTGACACTCGTGACAGAAGCGGGCGATAGAGTGACCTTTAATAGAATGGCATTTATT
>OX421453.1:40058425-40118425 GCA_949126865.1 Montipora capitata | reverse complement strand
CGCTTTGGTCATGTCAGTCGCAAGAACTCTTCAAAGATTCGCTGACAGTGCTGCTCAGTTTCTCTGAAAGGCTGTCATAGTTGTTGTTCGAGTGGGATCATCGTTTCTTTATTGTTTATTAACATTATATGAATATGCAAACCGAGACGGTCAAACGGATGAAATGAAATTATTTCAACCCATCGAGAAGCTCCTAGAAACCGTATGCAACTGGGCTACTAATCGAAGCGTCAATTGGAGATTCTACGCTGCGGGCAAATTTCCTCTCAGTCCGGCAGAAATTGAAAGGAACGGCGATTAAGAAAACAAGATTTACACATTTAATGCTGCGTGGTGTCATTCAGTGACATCGTTTTCCTCGTCACCAAAATTCCAGCTGATCTCTCTCTATAGATTGTTTGCAACCGATTTCGGGGGAGAGACAGGTAACAATGACGCAATGTACAGTTGCTGGAGGACAAATGAGAGAACGTTTGTTTTCGTCCACCAACATGGCGGCGATGACGTAACGTGAAAACCTCCTATTAGAGTTTCAGAGAGAGAAAAAGAAGTGTTTGCTTAGAACACTGATCACCCCAGCTGCGGTTACTATGGATACGGACATTGAGAGACCGATTAGTGCGCACGCACATAGACCGGTTTTCAATTGAGTGTCGAAAGTAATCAGCGAATTGCATTGGTTTTGCATTACTTCACTCAGTGATTGGTTCAAAGTCCTCGCGCAACTTTTTCAACCAATCAGAAGTGAAACCAAAACCAATCGTGGCTCGCGCGTGCACATTTTCCCGCGCTTTGAGTCGGCTACGTGTTACTACTTCGAGTTTTCATTGGTTTACTGGATTGTCTCCGTCCTTCTTGATTGGCCAAAATAATTACTTTGGTTTTGGTTTTACAACTCGCTCTACCCAACAAATGTTGAAACAATTTTCAACACGGTTTCAACATCGCTGTTGAACAAAATCGAAGGTATGTTACGGTAAATGTTGAAGCCGTTTGCCCGAGCCTAAGGAGCGGCAATATGTTTTTGATTAAACTTCACTGTATCGGTTTTTTCTGCAGGTCATTCCGTTTGCAGAACCCATCAAGAGTTTCGTGCAACCCCAACGTCAAAATCGGCTTGCACTTCTCCAGACGCAGGCTTTGCTTTGTCCCCGTAAAGTCACGTTCATAACTGCGACGTTATTCAATCTTAACATGCTTCTTTCCGCAGTTCAAATATGCATGTATTTCTTTTATAGTCTCCTCAATTTTGAGTCCTCAAACAAAAGCCATCGAGGAACTTGGCATAGGATTCCAACCACCCAAATCATAGTGGTTTATTTGTTCCCCAGTTTCTTTGTGATGATCAGTCAGACCGAATATCGCTTTCGAAGGTCATGAATAGGATGAAACCTAATCATGCTTTGGCTAGGTGGAAAAATCTTTGTTCGCCTTCCGATGAACATAATTGATAATCGATTACGTCTGACGTATGTGGTGTCAAAGAGCATGATCAGTGACCTTTGAGGCCTTTTTTCAGAAGCGGGTCAAACAATGGTGAATGCTATTCTTGTTTTAGGACATGTAAATATTTTGCTATCAAAACTCTTCGTTTTATTCGACAGATATGCCAGTGAAGGGAAGATACCACAAACTGTTCAACGAACCAGAAATGGCCTCAACCACACATCGAGAAAAGAAAAGCATTTTGTCTCTCTTGTCATTTTTTTGGATCACTGAAACTTTCAAGACAGGGTATTCTCGCCCTTTAGAACAATGGGACCTCCTGCCAATAGAAGAACAAAGCAAAACAAAAGTTCTTACTGAAAAGCTACAAGGTCTTTGGCACGAGGAAAGAAGAGCTAGCCAAAGATGTGGAAAAATACCTCGATTGTGGAGATGTGTGTTGAAGATGTTCAGGGCTAAAGAAATTTTCAATGTGTTTGTTTTGAGGACGATAGAAATAAGTTGCGGCATTCTTCGTGTTTTACTTCTTGGTGTCATTCTGTCGACTTTGACTTCAGCTAACGAAGACAATACTATGATGTACGTTAGTGCGGTGCTTTTGGGAGTGGTCTCCATTGGCCAAAGTTTGGTTATGCATTTGAGATGTTGGATGAATGAAACACAAGGCGCTAAGCTTTGTAGCGCTCTTAAAGGAATCATGTATTCAAAGGTGAGAATATTTTTTTCAAAAATCAAGTAACCTCAACTCTTTTAAGTACTTTTTACTTTTGGAAATGAAATTGCTGCTGCATTTGGGCAACCCTTTATAAAGAAATGTACGTATGTAAATATACTCTTCGATGAGTTTGTTCTCCCTTTCTATTATTGTAATTCTTACAGATCGCTTTAAAGTCCAATGTTTTCGGATAGCACACAGCTTATGATAGCATCGCTGTAAACCAGCCTTGAACAAGAAGACTATAAAAGGCGAGGTATCTTGGGCACATCAATCGATCACGGATGCGTGAACAAATCCTCAAGGGCTATTTGTCGGTAATATTTTTCAAGGAGCTGTTTGGTTTCCTTTTTGATCATGGAAGGATCGCTGTTTCGATATGATCTTTGATCGCCATATTAGATTACCAACTATGGTCGGTGGAATTCTAACAAAAGAAGGGGTTGCTAAAAAACATTTCATGTTTTTTTTTCCATTCCATGTTTATTTGCTTCCATTATTCTCCAAACCAATCATGAAAGCTTATCCAGTAGAAGCATACTGACCCAAAATTTTGGAAGAAACGATAAAAAAGTATGTCGTAAATTCTCATTTTTGAGATTTTTATATTGATTACACGCAAGGGGAAAGGGTGGGGGGGTGGGGGGGGGGGTCACTTTGCAGGGCGACGTCTTCCTCAATCAATTAGCTGAGAATCAGCGATGATCAAACCATTCCATACACCTGGCACGACTTCTCCAAAGCATGTTCCATTTGTGATCAAAAGCCCATTCACCATATCCTCTTATTTATTGCGTTGCAGATTACTCTTGTGGGACTACAAGAGTTCCAGGAAGGTCACGTCATCGACTTGTTGTCCAATGACATTCAGCGAATGGAATTGGCAGTTCGTTACGGTTTTGAAATGATTTCAATAATTTTTCTTGCCCCTGTTAGTATCTACGTGTTTCTAAATCTGTTTCATTGGAGGGCTCTCACTGGAGTACTAGTTTTATTCGGCGTAGTTCTATATTTTCTATTCGTTTCTTATCTGATTGGAAAGTTGCGATGGCAAACGGCTCAAGTGTCCGACAAACGCATCACGTTAACGAACGAGCTGCTGTCCGGGATACGAGCTGTAAAGACTCAAGCGTGCGAACAGAACTATGGAGAAAGACTAAAAGAAATAAGAAAGTAAGTCACATACGCATAATTTAAAATGGCAAATGGACTGACTGGCTGACCTTACTTTCTCTCTGACTGTCTCTCTGAGTAATTTACCTCATTGGCACACTGCTTGGCCCACTGACAAAAAAATGGGTCGTTGATAGAACGCACACTCAGTCTTGACATTTTGAAAATTTGATCAGTAATCTGTGCAAGGATGGTGCCCTAAAATTCCTAGCCGGGATTTCATAAACGTGACGCTTTGGTCTTTCGATGGTGTCGAAAGATGGCATCCTCAATCCATGGAATGAGTAATCTGTGGCATGATAAATCGAGGTAGCGCTTTTGCGATTGCCGCAGCGATGAATTATTTTCCCATCCCAGCCATTATGTGTGATCGCGTCTCCTCCTTGTTGGTGAAACTGCGATCTTTTATGACAACGTCCATTTAAGCTGTGAATTGGTCCCTGTGAAAAAACTAAATTGGACATACATCGCACATTATGGAGACCAAGTATTTATAAGTTGTTGAAAAATTTTTGTTTCATTTGCAGGCAGGAAATAACCAAGATTTGTCAGAAGAGTCTGTTAACTTCAACTGTTGTGGCAATAAAAACTTGTTCAGGTTCAATTGCTGTTCTCCTTTCCACATTGTTTCTCGTGTTGGGGAATTGGGAATTGACTCCAGCAAGCGCCTTCGTGCTGCTTTCCTTTATGAATTTTTTCAATATTGTTCCTTTCGGTAAAGGGTTGCAAGTATTGTTTGAAGCAGTTGTGTCACTCAGAAGAATAGAGGAGTTCTTACTCTTGGAAAACTTATCATCACTCAGTTTCGACTACCGTCGCTCGTTAGAGAGTTTAACCGAAGATGATGAGTCAGAAAGCGCTAAAAACCATACAGATTATTCGTACGATAGAACCAATACGCATTTAATCAAGGAAAGTAAGGGAAAAAGTAGAACAAACTACAGGGATGAGTTCCAAGAACTAATTGTGTCCTCCAAAAACAAAGAAGGTGCACTGATCGTGTCAAATCTAAGTTACAAAATGAACGGAGTCAACAAGTGTATTCTTGACGATGTCAGTTTCGTGACACCTACAAAGAGTCTCACCGTCATCTGTGGTCAGGTTGGGAGTGGAAAGTCCACATTGCTCTCTGCGATTGCGGGAGAAGTCAACTTATGTGGTGGAATTGTAAGGTATCCGAAACCTCTAGCCTATATCCCTCAAGAACCTTGGGTGTTTTCTGGAACGATCAAGGAAAATATTCTATTTAGTGAGACTTATTACCCAGATTGGTATGCCACGGTTGTCGAAGCTTGTTCTTTGAAGGACGACATCAGGCTATTTCCGGAAAAAGACGAGACGATTGTGGGTCAGAGAGGAGCCGTTCTGAGTGGTGGACAAAAGGCTCGTGTCAGTTTGGCTAGAGCTGTTTATTCGTGTGCTAATGTTTACATTCTTGATGATCCACTCAGCGCTGTAGACCAGAAAGTTGGTGACCAAATATTTGAGAAATGCATTTGTGGTCTATTAAGTGAAAAGATTCGAGTTTTAGTCTCTCACCATTCCAGACACTTACAAGAAGCTGACCAAATTGTTATTTTGGACAATGGTCGTGTTCAGGAAAAGATAGCACCACATCAAAGACGAAGAAGCAAAGGAGATGGTGTGCTCATGAATGATTCCATCGATAAACATCTGGTCGACAGGCATCCACTCGTCAGGCAATCTTCTGCTGACGAACCAAAAGGACTGGAAATCCCCGACGAGGATCGTGTGATTGGAAACGTTTCATTTCGCCTCTATTGGGATTATTTTACGAGCGGAATACATCCAGCTTCTGTTGTTGCCTTGATTGTTTTTTTCATACTCAGTCAGTGTAAGTTAACTCAAGACATTTTGTCACGATTGGTGTGATTGTATAGTTACCTCAAAGCCAACATCTTTTTTAATATGCTGTTTTCCATTTTCAAAGGAAGGCTGTCCTTGTCGACATGAGAAGCTTTTGCCGAAACGATCATGACGAGAATGTTGTGAAAGACAAGTTCTATCGTGCTGCACGCATGCCATATATCTTCCTTATGCTCGTTCCTTACGTTTTGCTCCTCCATTAATTTGCGTTCTCTGAAAATTGAAATGCTGTCAACAGTTCCGCCTTTTGCTACCAGCGATTACTGAACCCGAGCGGGTGAATGAGTCACATCCAGCGTAGCGATTTGTTGATTTAGATCCACTCAGTTGGTGTCTGTTTCCACATTCACCAGGTGTAACTAAAAACACGATTTGCCGGTTGTAAAGAGCGAAGATATTGGTCAAGAGCTTAGGTTCCTCATTTTTATTAAACGCGCAGTAAGTCTGTTCCCATCAATGTAAACAAGGTGCACCATCGCGAAGAACTCACGAACATCGTTGCTGTCTCCATTTCAAATGCTCGCTACTTATGTCCCAATTTCCTATGTGCGCAATAAATGCAATCCGCAATAAAGGCTGTCTTTTTTGTTGGTTTTAGCTGCTGTTATCTTTCCGGATGTTTGGCTTTCTTATTTGTCAAAGAGAACTTTGGAAGAGCAGCAGAAGGTGGACAACCTGGTCATTTACACCAGTGCGGTAGCAGCATCGCTTGTACTGATAGCCATCCGCGTCTTCCTCTTTTTCCTTGCATCGCTCAGCGCCTCACAACAACTGCACAATAAGATGGTTGAGGCCCTATTGTACGCCAACCTGTTATTCTTCGACACTATTCCAACAGGAAGAATCTTAAACCGCTTCTCAAGGGACATCGGAAGTATGGACGAGCAACTACCGGAGTTCTCTATCAGTTGTATCCAATGCACGCTCGTTGTCGTGACAGCAGCCCTCCTGCCAGCCATTGCAAATCCTCTGCTGATGTTTATCTTGCTTCCTTTGCTAGCAGTGTTCATACTTTTTTCCAGATATTATCTTAAGACGTCCCGAGAGATAAAGAGGTTAGAGTCAATTTGTCGGAGTCCCGTCCTTTCTCATGCTTCGGAGACCATGGCTGGTTTGGAAACGATCCGTTCAAGAGGAATGGCGAAAAGATTCAATGAACAGTTTTACAGGTATGTCATGGTAAACCCCTCGGCTCCTTAGCTTCCTCCATTGTAGCTTTCACTTTCAAAATACTGACCAAGTCTTACCAAGATAGGACTAACATTTCCGAGCAAACCCGACTCCAATCACTTGTCGGTTTAACCAACAGATGAACGGTTGACCCAACTCGGGCTGAGCATCGGACTACTGTACGGGAGGTCGTTAATTCAACTCCGGTTGGACCAGCACTCAGGGTCTTTAAATAAATGAGGAGAAAAGTGCTTCCTTTGTATTAGAGTGTTTTCGCTCATGTGACCAGTAGCCATATTTGCATACTAAAACAAAAGGAATAATTTTCATAAATTCCCAAAACTTTTTCACCCTTCCAACATGGCGGCTGTTTCTTTGTTTCACTCCTTCAAGATGGCCGCCGTGACTTCATGTGAAAACACTCTTTTGCATCTGCAAATTATTAGACTCTTTTGAAAGTCCTCTCGGATGAGGACTATAAACCATAGGCCCCGCCTCACAATCCTTGTTCATAAAACGCTGTGAGACGTTAAAGATCCCACACACACTAATCGAAACGACTGGGACAATTGGTTCCCGGTGTAGTGGTCTGGTCTGATTGACAAAGCATAGTGTTAATTCTTGACCTTATATAGCCAAGGGAAAGACTGCAAATAAAATCAATAACTTTAATGAGAGGACGTTTCCGGAGCAGCTGGGAAAAAGTTCTCTGTGCAGAGTAGACTCTACTGGACTCTACTGTGGTATTATCTCCTTGAAAATCAAACCCCGGGCACATTGTTCAAAGAAGACTGCTTCCACCTTGGCGTAAGCCCTCTTCTCCTCTTTTCGTCATGTTTTTGTTTGTTTGTTGTTGTTGCTGTCAAAATAAACGTATTTACTTGATATCTCTTGAGGTATCAAGACGTACACAGCCAAGCATTTTACATGGTTTTCGAAAGCACTCGATGGTTTGGTCTCCGCGTGGACTTGCTGTGTGTTCCCTTTATCACGTGTGCAGCCCTTGCTACAGTGATTTTTTCAACGGATCCAGGTCAGTCAATCATACATGAGTTCTTTTATCCAGATAGATACAAGCGGGCTAAAGAAGGGCAGTGGTTGATGTGACGGAGTACCAACGAAAAGTTCTTTGGTGTTTTTTTCCCAATGTTTTACTTTATTTTATTAATACAATACACACTATTACTGGTTACTATCACTGCAACTATCACTAATTACAATACAGTAGTAACACAAGGTTTTCGTTCGCATATGCAGATAAGACGACTTAGATAAGTTTCTAAGGAACAGTATTTGTTGGGAAGGGTCGTTTCGAGCATAAATATTCACAAATACTATTTGGGCTTCGTTGACACAAGTTTCAGCCGAAATTTATCTTCCATTTTTATCAACTGCAATTCTGGCGATAACCACGTTCAGATTTGGTTTAAAAAGAATCGTTATTCCTTTGGTATGAGTTGTACCATTACTAGTAATGACTCCTCCACAGGGGTGATGGCACAGTGCAATCACCTCCCACCAATGTGACCAGGGTTCGATTCCCAGACTCGGCGTCATATGTGGGTTGAGTTTGTTGGTTCTCTACTCTGTTCCGAGAGGTTTTTCTCCGGGTACTCCGGTTTTCCCCTCTCCTCAAAAACCAATATTTGATTTGCGTTGATTTGTTGATTTTAGTTTACAGCGTCCCAAATTAGCGCTCTAGCGCTAAAACGACTAGATACTTAAATAAGTTCCTTTTCCTTTTTATCCTGAAAGTAAGTTAGTTTAGCAATAATCGGTCGTGGTCTAGACTCTTAGTTAACTAAAGCTGTTCGTGTAACAATACAATGAACTCTGTCGAAATGGATATTATTCTCGTCGCTTGCAGGCATTCTCAACTTGTCTCTCATAAATTCACGTAGAACCTCCTCCGTATCGCTATTTGATTCTTTGCTTTTTTCTTGAATGCCATATAATTTCATATTATTCCTTCTACTCTGACATTCCAACTTGACGTGCCGGCGGTGTACCTCGCACAACTGGGTTTCAACTTTTTTTTAACTCAGCAGCAGTAATTTCTTGCGTGGACGAAGTTTGTGATAGCTTCTCCTTTAATTCTGTGATCTCAGCTTGCGAGTACTCAATGCTCTGTTTGAATTCCTTGTTTTCATCTCGGAGCTCTTTAACCCTAGACTTATAACTTTCCAGTTCCGGCAGTGACTCTAAGGGCCTGTTTAATTTCTCCTCAATAATTGAAAGCCTTACGTTGGTAGCCTCCGAGCACTGCTGGCAGCCATGTTGGATGTCACCAGAATCTTCTTCGTCAGTCTGTGAACCACCTTCTCTTGTTTGTTTTCGTCCTTTCTCCGACTTAGACATTTCGTAATCATTCAATAGGATATTTTCCAGGCGCTTTATAATTGTACAGCTATATCAACAGCACGAATTTACTGCTGGAACACGGAGCTTCGAAACAACTTGTCCGCCATCTAGCCGTACCTCGTCCCAGTCAATTCTCCAGGGAAAAGTTCGACTTTCGTTAAGCATTAATCGTTTCGGGCAAAAAATATTCTCTACTTGCACAAATCATTAAATTCAGCGAAATTTTGTAGGCTAAAAAGGGTGTATTATGGGATTTGTGCAAGTGGAGAGTACATTCGTCTGAAAGGTTTTTCCCTTACTGAATATTGGGATTTTTCGAAAGCCATCCTGGGGCCGGGAGCCAATGAATAAACCCATTTCGCAAGCGGCAACCAACTTAAGCAGGGGAAAATATTTCAAATTATTTTCAAATTTGTTTCATTTTTAGCCATGGCTGGACTCTCATTAGCATACGTCATGGACACTGTGGATACCACACAGTATGCAATTCGGCTATTCTCAGAGGTGGAAAACTTAATGACATCCGTGGAGCGAGTAATGTCCTACACAAATCTAGAGTGTGAATCAGGATACAAAACTATAGCGCGTCCTCCAGCGTACTGGCCACGTGATGGACAGGTGTCATTTTATGACGTCACTATGACCTATCACGATGGGGGACCTCAAGCTTTGAAAAAAGTATTTTTCAACATCGAAGGAAAGTCCCACATTGGAGTCACTGGAAGAACTGGGGCGGGCAAATCATCTATTGTGGAAGCTCTTCTACGCATGCCTGACCCTCAGGGTGACGTCATTATCGACGAAGTGAGAATAAAAGATGTAAATCTTCAGGAATCCAGGCGATGCATTTCAGTTCTTAGCCAAGTTCCAGTTTTGTTCAGCGGATCACTAAGACAAAATATTGATCCCATGAATGAACATGAAGATGTTGATTTATGGGCAGCTCTTGAAGATGTGCGACTCAAATCGTTCGTAGAAAACCTTAATGGACAATTGGATTACGAACTGCTGGAGAGAGGGGCTAATTTAAGCGTAGGAGAAAGGCAGCTTGTTTGTTTAGCGCGCATTTTATTGCAGCAAAACAAAATCGTTATTCTGGATGAACCAACAGCCCATGTTGATCCAGTAACAGAGAAAACCATCTGGAAAACTGTGATCGAGAAGTTAAAGAACTGTACTGTGATAACTATCGCTCATCGGTTGGACACAATCAAACACTGTGACATGATATTAGTTTTAAGGGAGGGGGAGGTAGCGGAGTTTGGTACATTTGGTTCACTTGTTGATAGGGAGCGTGGTGTACTAGCCGGTTTGGCGAGTATCGCGAAAGAAAAAAAACGAAACGACTCTGAACTATAAAATTGCGAAGAGATTTGTAAGCTAAAAGGTGATACCTACATCTAGTTAGTGTTCAGGAAAATTGTGCGTCCTTTCTAAAGATGTTTGTTTAACAACTTTTCCATGAGCGCGCGTTGGATATGAGATTGTAACCGGTCTAATGTCCAACAAGCGCGAGTGGAATGATTGTCTTATTTAATTTTCATTAAATTTTGAACACTTGGACACTTGGAAATAAAAGCTTATCAGTTTCCAGCTTGCCAACAGTTGACGCACTCAATTTCCGTATTAGGTCATATGATATATGAGCTGATAACCGAGATTGAATAAACCAATCAGAGAGCTAGAAACGCAATATCCACAGTCGAGAACTTTAATAATTGCCTGTATCCCAGAATCGGTTTTCTTTGGGTTCGAATGCACAAATCACATTACCAGACTTCAAAAAGAGCCATCGTTTTTATCCGTCGTTGTGTGCGTGATTGCTTGATACACGTGTGTTGCTTCTGCTTAATTAACACAGGCTTTCTCGATATTTGTTCTTGTTTATTTCTAACTACTTAATCACATAATTTTCCCGTGCAATTTGGTATAAATAAGCACTTGTAATTTTTTTCAGACTACAACACATATGGTTGGCAACCAATCTCTAGACACAAAGATAGCCGTGAGGTAATTGTACAATAGACCTTATTCTCTTGTACATTTTGTTTTCCCAATTCAGATCATATGACGATACTAAGGAATTTTGGTCCTCTCCTTTGTTCATTACAAAGAGTGCATGCAAACATATTCATGCTAGCATGCCTTCTTTCAATGAACAAGACAAAGGATCAAATCTCTTGAGTATTGTCACATGATCTGCACTGGGAACCAAAAATGTACAAGCGATTAAGGTTTATTGCTGGTGGACGAACAAAAGGAGCTAACGAGAGATCTTTTGTTTTTGTCCACCAACATGACTGTCATGACGTAACGTGAACACCATTTATTCTTAAATTAAAAGGGTTTTCTCTCGCTTGGTGTTCGAGTTCGAGTTTTCCTTGCTTTTCTCTTGATTGAGGTGCAAAGGAACTTGTACAATTATGTCAGATCACGAAATGACGGCGTCCAAACTGCAGACGATAACGTAAGTGCGTTTTTGCCATTGGATTTTAGGTGGGATTGCAGCTGTGCATATGTAAATTTGCAAAAAAATTGTCGTTCTTGGTGCCCGAGTGCTATTTGAGAATTTTGCTGATTCTTTATAGAGTTTTTTTCTTTGGCTTTCAGGTATGTAATGATAGCAAGAAGCAACATGACTGAGTGAATGAGCAAGCCTTCCGAAATTGATCTGAATTCGAAGGTAGATGTCGAAAAGCCCACTTTCGATATATTAAAATTCAGTCCTAGACAAAAGACATCATCTCAATGCTCTAGAGAATAAATAAAAGGATTTGTATGAATTTATATTCCCAGGGCCTCGAGATGATGCCTTTTGTTTAGGCCTGAATTTTGCTTTATCGAAAGAGCGTTTTCACATGACGTCACGGCAGCCATGTTGGTGTTCCAAAACAAAGAAATGGCGGCCATAATGGTGTACCAAACTAATCCTCCGGGAATTGAACTCTATCTTTATGCAAATACTTTCTTTTGTTTCAGAAAGCCAATATGGCTGCTGGTCACGGGAGTGAAAACTCTCTTTTCTTCACCGACTGGCTTCTGTTGGGCTCCTTTCAGACTAGTACCAGTGCTTTCGTGTTGGGACTCAAGCATTCGTCTAAAAAAACCATTTTTTATAGCACCAGAACCAGAGACGATACCCAGGCATCGATTTGGAGACGGGCACGGTCGCACTTGGTCTGAACACATTGTGTAGTCTGCCGCGCCTCCTGAAACCAAGGGAAAAGTTGGGTGCAGGAAAGAAAAAATGCTGGATTTGCACTTGAGAACGAAACTGATAATCGTCAGCAGATATCAAACATGTAATCGCGTTCACCGGGACAGCCTGGTTAGCCGGGCCAGCGATTTCTAACCACATTACTCCACTTTAGAGCAAAATGGCCCACGGAATAGTCATTTTTTGATGTTTAAATAAAGGATAAATAAGATAGAAAACCATAAGGCTTCTTTACATTGTAGAATGGTGAATTTTAATAACAATTTAGCGAGACAAACATCTCTCCACCTCTTGTTGTTGTTGTTATCTTTTTTCACATGACTTATTCTAAATTTAGTCCAAGCCGGGCTGGCTCATCTCATGTAATACCGGGCTGAAAATCATCCCGGGAAACCTGACCTGCCCAGCTCATGTAATCAGCCCCTTAATTAAACGACTGTCATTTTGATATGTTCTCATGGGCCTTAATCACACAGCGGCCATGTTGAGTCCCGAGGGATTGAAAACGTTTGTTTTACCCACGAAACTCGTTCCCAAACATTTCAACTTGAGGCTCAGGGAAATCTATTGTCCATGGCCATCATGGCCGCCGCGCGAATAAGGCCCATAGTCGTCTATGTCGTCCTTTCTTGCTCTGGTTGGCACATTAGGGAGCTTTAGCAATGACAACTGCAACGGCAACGAGAACGTCGTCGTTAAAGCCTGGTTTTCACTAGCGACGCAAGCATACGCAAACTCAGTAGTTTGTTGTTCATTAGAGCGTTTTGTTAGAACAATAGACAATAATTAACAACAAGAAAATGCGCCTGCGTATGTTCCTTGTGCTTATGCTTGCGTTGCTAGTGAAAACCAGGCCTAAATGAGAATTCGCGTTATTGAAATCGCTTCGCGACTATTCGAAGCATTTTTAATAACGTGACAGAGGTGTTGCAAACCCTCAAGAATGAAACTAGTATGAACGACGCTCAATTTAAATAATAATAATAATAATGAAAACTTATTCGCTGACCTTCCCCCTAAAACGTCAAATTTTGTCATTTCACGTTGTCTTTCTGACGAGGGAAAAGACATAGACAAAAGTGAAAAGATGCACTTGTAAAGCGTGCAAAGCTATTGCTTTTGCTCACTAAATATGCAAGTTTGTGACTTTCTCGTTGCCGTTGCCGTTGTCGTTGCCAAAGCTCCCTATTAATGACAATAGGTTCCGTCAACGGTATCTTCCCTATATTCTTTTTAACTTTTTGTTTTTGAGCTAGCGTTGTACAAAGAATATCTGGTATATCGGGCTCATATTTTCACAGGTGACTGATTATGTACTAAGCTTTCAATTGATGGTTTTCACCTGACGTCACAGCAGCCATGTTGGTGCACAGAACAATAGAGAAAAAGTCTTTTGGGATTTTGACTGTATTATTATGCAAAATATGAGCCATAATTTGCTATTGTTTTGTGCACCAACATGGGCGTCTCATCGCGTGATTGAAAACCATCTATTGGAGATGTGATCACAATACGATTAACTTATGCTAATGAGTTAAAATTTGTAAACCAAAATTCCCCTTTTATCTACACTTAGCATGTAATTCCATCGCCTGCATGAATGTTGATCCCCTCATTAGCTGGTTTCTTCTTCTGCCTGCTTTTGTACACTTCGTCATTAGCACTGTTGGTTGTATACCACCCTTTAGCCTTTAGCCTTTATTAAGACTCGTGGGTCCGCAGTAATTGGCTCTAGCTGTTGCGGTGTCCCTGCCCAATTTAAGTTACTATTGGTGTGTTGTTATCTTTGTATTTTCAGTATTTGTATATCTTCAATTTATTATTTTCTTTATTTCTTCAGGGCAAAGCTAATAAAATAAAAATAAAAAAAATTTAGGATAACGGCTTGGAGACAAACGGCCATGTTCTGTTTAGCCAGGTTTAAGATGTTTTTGGTCGTTTGAAGCTTTGGGGATATGATAGCCGACTGAAGGTAAGACTACATTTAACTCTAGATGTAGCATTTGCAAAGACTCACGCCTTTTTTGTGGTGATCGACTGCTTCATGCAATCCACTTTCTTGATGCATTAACATTCCGAAACGGATGTAATTGTGACTCGGAGTGATCCACAGAATCCTCATAGTTACCTAATAGATCATTGAAGTGATTTTAATATAATGAAGGAGGACTCGGAAAATTTTCTGGCCTCAGTTGATAAATATTGCATCGATATCCCTTTGGTCATAACAGCCGCTTGAATTTTTCAAAGATTCGTTGACGGCAATTGCTTGCTCAAAAATAGTCTCAGTTGGAAAGTTATTCCTTCGTCTTATACTAACATGCTATGACTACACAAAACGAGACAGTCAAAGACAAAAGAAAAATGTTTCACCGCATCGCGAAGCTCCTGGAAACCCAGCCGTTGTCTGACATTGGCAACATGCCTGCTCAACAGAACAGGGAAAACAAATTCTCTCAATTCGAACGAGTAATAAACCAATATTGACACTGAAGTTAATAACAGAACAGGGAAAACAAATTCTCTCAGTTAGAACGAGTAATAAACCAATATTGACACTGAATTTATTAAGTTTCACATTTCAACTTGGTTCAGTGACGAACAGACAAGGTTTGATGCTGCTTTGAAGACAAGTTGGTATCATGCAGTGACGTGCCCCTCTTCACTAAAATTCCAGCTAATATTGGTATTAGAGTTTCAGAAAAAAGACTCAGTAGACGCTTTCTTGAAACAAAAGACCTCTGCCTCTAGAGAATTTGAGGTATTTGTTGTCTTTTTGTTTGAACACTACTCATTTTGTCAAGTTTTTACACAGCTGCTTGCTTTCCCCTTTTTCCTGCCATGCAGTGCCATCATCGTAATGGAAGATGTACAGCAAAGGGATTTGGTTTCTTCGTCGGTCCAACCTTTGTTGTGCAAGTAATTTGTCGACGATGTCAATTTTGCGGTTTTCAAGAATGACGCGGATTTGTCGCATTGAAATTCTGCTAAGCCGTTTATTCAATTCACCATTGTACCTGAAAGTTGTACTCGTTTGCCCGGGCTTTTCTTGATTTAACTATCGAAAAAACGGACCGTCTGTCCGTGTTCTTTTGAAATTTGCTCGTTGTCTCTAGGCTAGAAAGGCTTATTATCATTAAAACAAAAGAATATTTTATTTGGTCGCCGTTATGGAAGTGTTTATACCAAGTGGGCTTGCGTGCGAAAACATGATATCTTATCACGTGAAGATAACGTGTTTTCTTCACACGTGAAAAATCACTGTTGCCATGGCTACATATAAAACTCGTGCCTTTCGATGCCTTTCGTGGAATGATTTAGTATTTCATTGGTGTTTATATTTTTCAACACTCGAAGAGAAATTTCGTATCTTTTATGTGGCCATATAATATCCTCTATATCTTTCTCAGAAATTAGTTTAAAGATGAGAACAAAGAAAAAAATTTAGAAGAGTGAGGGACGCAAACCTTTTCCAATTGTTTAGGCTACCGTCGTTATTTCCAACACTAAGAAGACAGAGATTTTTATAAGACTTTAATTTTAGGTGTTATCTTTACTCCCATGTAATCTAACTGAGCCCCAGTAATGGAAAAGAGCTTTAAAAGTGACTCAAAAACTGTAAAAAACTCGGGTCAAGAAGTCTGACCTGGCCTTACCCGTGTTTTCCCCGGCGGGGCTAAAGTACAGGTCACTTTTCACAGGTCACTCATTACAGGTCATTGTTTGTCAAGTTTTTTACTTTGACCGGTTGGCCCTCGGATTTTACTCTATCTAACGCCAGGCAATTTTACTCGTCAGTGGGGGGTTAGGTGTCAATGGGTTAACAACTCCTAAATCCATGCGTTTAAAAACTGTCCCCTTTGAACAATGCGACCTTCTTTTGCAAATCTTGATGTATCCCATAGATTCTTCGACTATCTCATGGAAGAAGCTTTGAAGAAAGTGCTTTTAGAATATGTCAGAGCAATGTTGAACAAGTAAGTTGTTCTCTTTCCTTCGCCTAAGGCGTTCGACTATATTTCTCGGTGGTGCACGCTTTGCCATTGTTGAATTTAGCAGAGCGCGTGACTTCAATCCGCGCGCTTTCCTGTGCGATTTGATTACTCAAGAGATGTGCGAAATATCTTACTAAGAGAGTTCGAGAGTCTTTCAGTAAATAACAGCCTGCGGTTTTAAGGGTTTTTTTATCGATGAAATACGGGACAAGGAATGTCTAAAGGCTCGTTTACACAGAGCGTTTTTATCGCGCGACAAGAGTTGCGATAAAATCGCAGCAAAGTTGCACTAAATTTCGAGCATGTTCGAATTTGCGGCGACAAGGCTGCGATCTGTTGCGATACAAATCGCAGTGAAATCGACGGCTGTTCACACGCGCGATTTGCTGTCGCCGTAAAATCGCCGTTCGATCGCAGCTCTTGTCGCGCGATAAAATCGCTCTGTGTAAACGAGCCTTAAGTTGGGTGGAGGAGCAAGGGAGACTCTCATCAAATCGGCATTTCTGACATCTCTGAATTAACTCAGCAATTTTCTGGATCTCACCTCGAGGAGAGATTTTTTTACCTATTTACAAAATGGGATTTTTGGATTATGGGATTTTTTACCTATTTACCTTATATCTTTCTAGCAGATATGTATGTGTTTTTTCCCATATTTATTATTTATTATTTTTTATTTTATGTTGTATATATCTTTAACTCTGCACCGCCTCGATTAGCTATGCTATTTGCGATGTGCAGTTATATTATAGTTATATTTATATAACTTGTAAACGGCATTCAGTTGTAGTTCATATGCGCGTGGTTGCCATAGCAACTTAATTATGCCTCCGAGTACAACTTCGCGTTCACTACTTTCTCAAATCCCATAATACACCTTGTTTACGCCCCCCTTTCCAAAGAAAAATAGGATAGGCGTTGTTTTTGTTTTTATTTGGGACATTTCATGTCCCAGGAGAAATTGCAAGCAATGCTTATGCAACATTTTGGCGGGTAAACAAGGTGTATTATGGGATTTGAGAAAATAGTTAATTGATTGTACTGTTCTTGTCCAATGTGGTCCAAAGGAGTTTTTAAAAAGTTACCTAACAAGATATTTTGTAAACTATTATTGTCTTATAGACGCATTGCATTCAAGGATTACGAGGGAAGAAGAGAGGCTGCCAAGAAGGTCACGGAGGAATCGAAGAAGATTGAAAAGTTGTTTAAGAAGTTGGCCAAAGCAACTTTGGAATCTGAAAAGCAATGCTCTGTCCTTCCTACTCTAGCCGAGGTGATCAAGCTGAGGGATACATCTATGATGGCTCTGGAGATATCTGTAAGTTGTATGGGGGTTGTACAATGTAAGTTACAAGAATAAACTCTCCAGTAGGAAGCAGCGTGGCCGAGTGGTTAGAGCGCTTGCCTTGAGATCCAGAGATACCGGGTTTAAGAACCATTCGACTAGTTGAGGCACACATAAGAAGACACTGTGTTCCGGACCACGATAACTTCTCTTGCGAGAGCGACCGCTGCCGCACAAAGGCGGGCCTAATGGCCCACAAACGAGCCTGCCGAACATAATTGCCAAACGTAGCTAACTGCTCACATCTTCAAGTCATCATCGATATATCGTTGGACTACGATGACCACTGGTTGAATTTGATCCTGTAATCCTTGGTTCAGCTTCTCAGCTGTACTTTCAAATAGCATCTGGTTTGCCTCCAACTGGTTGGGATTCTTGAAGTTGCTGTTCTGTTCTGTTGTATCTGTTGTATCCCCTGTAGGTAGTGGTCAATTAAGTATGTATACAGGAAAGTGTTGTTCGCGGTAGCTTTTTTGAATGGTTACATATTAGTCTTTGAATCACCATCTCAATCTACCAGAACCACGTTGTTCAAAATAATAAATAGTACTCCAAGAAAATACTGCATAGTAGCTTTCATTTTAATACTCACGCGTAAGGAATTTATTCACGGATTCAAAAATTAGAACCATCTTGTACAGGATACTAAAAAGCACCACAGGAATGGTGGTACTTTAAACCCGCAGACTCAAAGTACAGCTCAGAAGCATTCATTTAAATGGTCACACTTAAGCATTTTTTACAGTTAAAACTACCAGGGGCTGGAATAACTTGGAGAGAGCACTTAAAACATCGAAAGACATGAAAACGTTCAGTTACTTTGAAAAGAGATAGATAAATTCTGTTTTCAAACAAAAAAAAAGAAAAGAAAACCTAGTGTTTCGGCACGCTATCTTAACTGTTCTTTTCAAATTAATGGGTATAGTGTAGAATGTACATAGATATTTACATTTTATTGTATTTATAATAAGTAGCTGTTTTGTATATATTTTTACTTTATGGAAGGCCACAGGGTCTTCAGTGTACTCTTACTGTAACCTGTTACCCTGTTGAAATAAAGTATATTAATTTCATTCATTCACTCAAAACTTAGAACCACCTTGCACAGCACCATAATTAGCACTACAGGGAAGTACAGCTCATTAGCATTCATTTGGATGGTCACATTTTGGGATTTTATCCAAATTCTTAATACATATATAGCATGGCAAACAACACCAAAGGAAACTTGTCATCAGTAACTTTCATTGGTTTTATCGCACTTAAGCAGAACACGAGTCCCCAAGTCAGTCATTTTCATTTGGCCAATTCTAGTGTGTAAAGGATGTCCAATGTCGAAAGTAGTGTTGAGAAGGCACGAGCAGAGAAGAAAAACTTTTGTGAACTTGAAGCAACTCACTTGTAGAAGATTCTGGAGGTAAAATGATTGCCGTAAACCGCGGTCTAAGTCGTAGACTTCGTTTAAATAACCGGCCCATAAAATCGGCAGAGTCACAGGAAAGTACTGCTCAATTAAGCTGTCATTTGAGTACCCATTTGCTCATTTTCAATCTCTTATAATCTTCAGGGAATTGCTAACAAGTATCCAGACTTCAAGTCTGACCACGCACTTGCTCTTTTACTCATGCGGGGCGATGTGACCAGGGCCGAAGCAAGACAGGTAACTAGTGGCCGCTCAGCCTCCATAGCAGCTCTGTAGTTGAGCTGAATTATGTGTGCTCTTTTTCTTCATCGATTGTCGGTATGGACCTTTGTCACTCGACGGCCATGTTGGTCAAAGACAGTAGAGTTCGTACCCCGAGCCTCTAGTTGATTTGCGTGGAAGCGAGTTCAGGGGACTCAAAACAAGAGTTTTCATTTTCTTCGGACTCAAAATGGCCGCCATGTGAGGAAGGTGACGACTTGTTTCCGTATCTCAAAGTGCCCTTGGACATGAGGTGCCTGGGAATGAAATTAAATCACTGGAATCGGTCAGTGTAAAATGCAGACTGAAGTTATAATGTAACTGTTGAAAAAGCCCAAACCCCTTAGAAATGCTAACCTTAGGCCTAATTAGGTGTAAAACAATATTTAGGCTTAACTGTCAGCATTCCGATTCCAGTGATTTAATTTCATTCCCAGGCACCTCACGTCCAAGGGCACTTTGACATATGGAAACAAGTCTTTACCTGTGAGGAAGGCCCGTTGTTGTAAACGAAAGTTACGTTCATTTGTAGCATTATTGTTTAAACACCCTTTGTGTTTCCTGTAGCCATAAGAGCAGAAACGGTTTCGGTTGGAGGGCAAGCGCGTTCTTTATTTTAAAAATGTTCGCACTGAGATGATGTGGGCAGCTGCAACAATTCAACACCCACATATCGAAAGTTCCGAAGAGGTTTCGGCTCAAAAGCCCATTCCCCGAATTCTGTGATAGCTGTTTTAAAGAGATGTCTCGAGCCTTGATATGTCTTCCTTTTAAAGATACAGGGAGAATTCTAGTCCACGAAATCCCCCCGAACTGTTGTGATGTGTTGGAGGAATGTCTATTCTCTCTCCAGTCTCGTTTCAATCTCTTTCCCAGGTCCTTTCGTCTTTCCCTGCCCATGAGCGAGGGAAGAAGGTGGGCCTTTGATGGTGCCCTCTCTCGTACCGACTTGCATGCTTTCAATTTTGGACTTAATCGTAACTTATTACAAAATTCTCGAATCTGATTGGTTCTGTGCGCGCCTATTCGTCCCGTAATTGGCGCGCGATCACATGGTGTCCAATTACAGGTATCCGATTTGAACAAATCCAAATTGAATACCTGTAATAGGCCATTTCCGAGTTGCTGTTTGTCTCGGTTTCAAAGTGAGTCTTGGTGCTCAACTATTGTAAGGGAAATGAGTTTGATTTGCATAAGAATACGCAACTCATTTCCATTTGAATGGTTGTGCACCGTGTCATTCGCACGTCAATTACATGCACTTGGATGGGTTCTTTCTTGCTGTTTCCCTTCTGGTGGCATAATTTTAACTTTTTCACACAAAAAGGTACTCAAAAATTTTCTCGCATTTTGTTATGGTTACGAGCGCTGCGCGCTCGCCCGATTTTGAAATCACTCGCACTATTACTCCCTTAATCATAACCATTACAATTTTCTCAAATTTGATTGGTGCATTAACTGCTTTATTTTTCACTGATTATTGTGTAGGGTTGAAATCGGACAGTTGCATCAGCCAATTATATTAAGTGCACTCAGCTTAATCCACCAATCACATAATTTATCACAATAACGATAGCAACAACCACTTACCCTACCAAACTGGGGATTTTCCAAAATGGACAGATTTGTAACATTAGACAATGAAAACGAAATGCATTAATTTTGTTTTCTCGGAAATTGTAATGGTTATGATTAACTGGTAACAGGACTTCGTGTCATCCAATTCCGTCTGAATCATACTCGGGATTAAACAAATCTGACTCCCGCTACGCGGTCGTCCGATTTTGTTAGTCACTCGTATGATTTCAGACCAAATTGGACTCTACTCAGCCCTATTACCATTACTAATGGATAAAATACCCTAACCCTAAAAATATCAAATAACAATTTAAAAAAATTCTACCTCGCCGTAGCATCTTCTCAAAGTTAGTCAAAGTACCGAAGGCTTTAAAAAGTCAAGTTCTTCCCATCACAAAGATTTGGCCAGACTAAAGTGGAAAATTATTCTTTCACCCGAATAAAATTCCCTAAATTTTAAAAAAGTCCCTAAATTTTATCTTTGTTCTCTTCTTTGTTTACTGATTTAAAGCTTATCATGGAAACCCCCCTGGAGGGAAAGCAAGACAATGCAACTGATGATTCTACAGGATTTTTCAGTCAGATTGTTGTGCCGCCATCTTTGCTCGACAAATTGGAAACTGTTATGAAAAAGAAGTGAACTCAAACTTGTAAACAGCTATGATTTTGAATTTAAGAAACTGTATTAACCTGTCACATGCTTATGTGGAATTCGTTAAGTGATTAAATAAGCTCTTGTAATCTAGTTATCTTTCGTGGGAGACTTAAATTTCATTAGTTAACTTAAGGTGGTTGTTCGTATTGGTTTGCAGAATATGCCTCGGTTGTTAGCAACTATTCACCGAAATGGAGGTGACTAGTAGTGGATATTTACCAACGCGCGAAGTGGCGGGGCAAATATCCACCACTAGCTACCGACACTGAGGGGAATAGTTGCTATAGTATGTACTAAAACAGTGAGATAATGTACCACCAAAAGATGATTTTACAATGACTGCAAAATTCTCGCGCGCTCATTGGTTAATTTTTACTGTCAACAAGCGGACAGACACAATTTTATAATTTATGCGAGGATGACGCGATATTGCTTGCGTCAAATTGAAGTTTCTCGCATTTGTTTCCCGCGTTCGTCTCGTGTTTTGACATTTGATCCCTCTGCCTTTTTGTTATTGTAAAAAAACAAATTGATGTCAGTTTTTCATGCGTTTGTCCTGTTATTGACAATGAATTTCGTCAATACACTGTCAAAGTAGTCTGCGGATCCACAGCTACTTTGACAATGTTATGACGAAATTTATGATCAATAACAGGACAGACGCATAAAAAACTGACATCAATTTGTTAATTTTATCCTGCAACGATTACAATATTTTCGGGCGGAAATGCCGCGCGAGTTGCTGGGGGGTGTAGAGCAAAAGAGCAAGGGATATTGAGTATCCAATCAGAGCGCGCCTTCAACGCTATCCACTGTTTCAGTATATACTAATAGCTCTTATAATAGTTATCAGCGGTTTTGTCTCATAAACGAGGCTACGGGTTCATTTTGTATGGAATTGGCCCTTAAGCCTCTTTTGCATGTAGTTTTAATCAAAAGAAAATGTGCCTGCAGGCTCAACTCCAATAAGGTCTATTTCTTATATCAGAGATATCCTATGGTCATGGCGCTTTATAAACATGTGATAAAAACTACCATATTTACAAACTAGCGCGCGCAACACACCGGAAGTAAAAATAGGCGTAAAATCGCGCGAACCGGAAATAAAACCTGCCGGAAAAAATTGTCTTTATTTCGAAATTTTGCTCGGTGACCTATCTTGATTTTTGGCACGCACGTATCCTTCACTTTGGCACTTCAATTAAAAAGTTTCGGGAAAAGTCATCTAGTACAATTTTCTGTAAACTATAAAACCCCTTTTTTCGATGTATGTTAAATTCTACTAGATAACTTTTTGTCATACTCTCAAAGACGTTAAAGAATTTAGGGAGATTTCCAACAAAGAAATAAACACTGAAATTTAGAGGGCTTTTTTTATTAGGACCTGGCGTGTTGCCATGGTAACCGATATGACGTCATAAGTGCCCTTAAAGTATTACCCAACAATAGTATTGCAAAGATATTTATAGTTTGCCTACACTATGAAGTATCCTTCTTTGCCAGATCTAATAGCGTTATAGAAACAGTGATGCAATTATCGTGAATGAGCAATGAGTACGATAATGTAGAAATTAGACAGATGGGCTAGACACATTTCATTAAGAGACTTAACCTAAGAGAATAAGTTTTACAAAGTATGCATCAATGAACTTGGAACCAATGAGATGTTACATCACATGGGTGGTATGCTGAAACTTTGAGGCCTGAGATACAGTTCTAGCAGCTGTATTCTGAACATATTGTAATTTTCAGTAACTGATTCTTCAGAGAACCAAAGAGCAGGGAATTACAGTAGTCAAGCTTCCATGACACAAAATACATCAGATGATTCTTTCATAAGATATTTCATAATCAATTGAAGTACGATCGTCCGGGCGAGACGCATACGAATCACTGTTTATAGTCTGCGCAGCCAATGACATCTTTGCTTAACTGACAGTCGACCAATAACATCCCGACGTCGTTGACCAATCACATCAACGACCGGAGTAGTTATATCATCTACTGTCTTTACAGAAATCATGTGACTCTGAAGACGACCTGTCTGGACTGTCCTTCTCAGGACTACACTCGCCCGGACGATCTTATGATACAATTCCCGGGTTCAAACCATTTACGATTTTACAAGATATTTCTTTGTTATTGACGGCGATTTACTTATAGCAGAGGCATGATCGTCGAATAACATGTGTTAATTCAAGGGCAACTCCTATACTTCGGGTTGAGGGAGTGGCAGACCATCTCCTATTACGTGGGCTAGGCCTCTCAAAGGACGAGCAAGTAAGATCAACAAAATGTCAGACAAATCATGGTTACGTTTTAGTTCATTTATATTCTGCTATCAGCATATCGCCGCCGTACAGCTATCAATGCAACCCTCAACTTCCGTTATCTTAAGGGAAACAAAAATTTGCGAAGCATTAGCATAGAAATGGTAGTCAAGATCGTAATGTCTTATAATCTCGGCAAGTGGACAAGTATACAATTATAGATCTAATACAGGGCCCGGAACAGACCCTTGCGGAACTCCTACAGGAAAATCTCCCATTGTAGGGTTAGTTTGTTTGGTCAGGAAGATACGATTGGACCTTGAGAATGCCAAATTCAGTTTCTTTGGAATCCTCTCATTTTCTTCTTGTGCATTTTCTTTCGTTATCTTGCATCGTTATCGCTTTTCATCACACAAATACTCGGAAGGCTGATTATGTAATACCCTTTTAAATCATTAGTGGTGTTTTTCTTGGAGGAGTAATCTTATGTTAATGAGTTTAAATTTGTAAATCAAAATTCCTTTTTTGTCTACTTTCAGCACGTGATATCATCGTGTAAAGTGTCTGATGATCTTTTCATTAGCTTATTTTCTTCGTCATCTAGCTTTTGTACATGTCGTTATTATTATTCTGCTGGTTGTAGTCCACCTTTTAGGATAGCAGGAGTCAAACAGTTCGTGTTCTGTTTGGACAAATTTGGGAAGTTTTTGTATCCTTTGAAGCCGTGGGGATATTATAGCCAAAGGTAAGACTTCTTTGAACTCAGTCCAACTCTTGCATTTCCAAAGACTCACGCCCATTTTCTGGCAATCGTCTGCTTGGAAGCGGACGATTTCATGAAACCCTCTTTCTTTATGTATTAACAATCCGAAGTGAAACGCAATTTTAAGTCGCAGATTATTGACTCGATGGAGTGATCCTGAGAATCCTCAGTTGAAAATTGCATTGATATCGCTTTGGTCATGTCAGTCGCAAGAACTCTTCAAAGATTCGCTGACAGTGCTGCTCAGTTTCTCTGAAAGGCTGTCATAGTTGTTGTTCGAGTGGGATCATCGTTTCTTTATTGTTTATTAACATTATATGAATATGCAAACCGAGACGGTCAAACGGATGAAATAAAATTATTTCAACCCATCGAGAAGCTCCTAGAAACCGTATGCAACTGGGCTGCTAATCGAAGCGTCAATAGACCCATATCACTCAATGTCCAAACAAAAGATTTTGCCCGTCGAACCTCTCATTCAGTGTGAGGCTGGACGGGCAAAGACAATGCAAAGACAAAGCCCTTATTCCTCACGGACTCCAAAATGGCCGCAGAGTGATAAAGGTGAATTGGAGATTCTACGCTGCGGGCAAATTTCCTCTCAGTCCGGCAGAAATTGAAAGGAACGGCGATTAAGAAAACAAGATTTACACATTTAATGCTGCGTGGTGTCATTCAGTGACATCGTTTTCCTCGTCACCAAAATTCCAGCTGATCTCTCTGTATAGATTGTTTGCAACCGATTTCGGGGGAGAGACAGGTAACAATGACGCAATGTACAGTTGCTGGAGGACAAATGAGAGAACGTTTGTTTTCGTCCACCAACATGGCGGCGATGACGTAACGTGAAAACCTCCTATTAGAGTTTCAGAGAGAGAAAAAGAAGTGTTTGCTTAGAGCACCGATCACCCCAGCTGCGGTTACTATGGATAAGGACATTGAGAGACCAATTAGTGCGCACGCACATAGACCGGTTTTCAATTGAGTGTCGAAAGTAATCAGCGAATTGCATTGGTTTTGCATTACTTCACTCAGTGATTGGTTCAAAGTCCTCGCGCAACTTTTTCAACCAATCAGAAGTGAAACCAAAACCAATCGTGGCTCGCGCGTGCACATTTTCCCGCGCTTTGAGTCGGCTACGTGTTACTACTTCGAGTTTTGATTGGTTTACTGGATTGTCTCCGTCCTTCTTGATTGGCCAAAATAATTACTTTGGTTTTGGTTTTACAACACTCGATTGAAACTCGCTCTACCCAACAAATGTTGAAACAATTTTCAACACGGTTTCAACATCGCTGTTGAACAAAATCGAAGGTATATTACGGTTGAAGCCGTTTGCCCGGGCCTAAGGAGCGGCAATATGTTTTTGATTAAACTTCACGGTATCGGTTTTTTCTGCAGGTCATTCCGTTTGCAGAACCCATCAAGAGTTTCGTGCAACCCCACCGTCAAAATCGGCTTTCACTTCTCCAGACGCAGGCTTTGCTTTGTCCCCGTAAAGTCACGTTCATAACTGCGACGTTATTCAATCTTAACATGCTTCTTTCCGCAGTTAAAATATGTAGTATTTCTTTAATAGTCTGCTCAATTTTGAGTCCTCAAACAAAAGCCATCGAGGAACTTGGCATAGGATTCCAACCACCCAAATCATAGTGGTTTATTTTTTCCCCAGTTTCTTTGTGATGATCAGTCAGACCGAATATCGCTTTCGAAGGTCATGGAATAGGATGAAACCTAATAATGCTTTGGCTAGGTGGAAAATTCTTTGTTCGCCTTCCGATGAACATAATAATTGATAATCGATTACTTCTGACGTATGTGGTGTCAAAGAGCATGATCACTGACCTTTGAGGCCTTTTTTCAGAAGCGGGTCAAACAATGGTGAATGCTATTCTTATTTTAGGACATGTAAATATTTTGCTATCAAAACTCTTCGTTTTATTCGACAGATATGCCAGTGAAGGGAAGATACCACAAACTGTTCAACGAACCAGAAATGGCCTCAACCACACATCGAGAAAAGAAAAGCATTTTGTCTCTCTTGTCATTTTATTGGATCACTGAAACTTTCAAGACAGGGTATTCTCGCCCTTTAGAACAATGGGACCTCCTGCCAATAGAAGAACAAAGCAAAACAAAAGTTCTTACTGAAAAGCTACAAGGTCTTTGGCACGAGGAAAGAAGAGCTAGCCAAAGATGTGGAAAAATACCTCGATTGTGGAGATGTGTGTTGAAGATGTTCAGGGCTAAAGAAATTTTCAATGTGTTTGTTTTGAGGACGATAGAAATAAGTTGCGGCATTCTTCGTGTTTTACTTCTTGGTGTCATTCTGTCGACTTTGACTTCAGCTAACGAAGACAATACTATGATGTACGTTAGTGCGGTGCTTTTGGGAGTGGTCTCCATTGGCCAAAGTGTGGTTATGCATTTGAGACGTTGGATGAATGAAACACAAGGCGCTAAGCTTTGTAGCGCTCTTAAAGGAATCATATATTCAAAGGTGAGAATATTTTTTTCAAAAAGCAAGTAACCTCAACTCTTTTAAGAAAATAGGCTTTACTTTTGGAAATGAAATTGCTGCTGTATTTGGGCAACCCTTTATAAAGAAATGTACGTATGTAAATAGACTCTTCGGTGAGTTTGTTCTCCCTTTCTATTATTGTAATTCTTACAGATAGCACACAGCTTATGATAGCATCGCTATAAACCAGCCTTGAACAAGAAGACTATAAAAGGCGAGGTATCTTGGGCACATCAATCAATCATGGATGCGTGAACAAATCCTCAAGGGCTATTTGTCGGTAATATTTTTCAAGGAGCTGTTTCGTTTCCTTTTTGATCATTAAAGGATCGCTGTTTCGATATGATCTTTGATCGCCATATTAGATTACCAGCTATGGTCGGTGGAATTCTAACAAAAGAAGGGATTGCTAAAAAACATTTCATGTTTTTTTTCCATTCCATGTTTATTTGCTTCCATTATTCTCCAAACCAATCATGAAAGCTTATCCAGTAGAAGCATACTGACCCCAAATTTTGGAAGAAACGATAAAAAAGTATGTCGTAAATTCTCATTTTTGAGATTTTTATATTGATTACACTCAAGGGGAAAGGGTGGGGGGTGGGGGGGGGGGGGGGCGGCTCACTTTGCAGGGCGACGTCTTCCTCAATCAATTAGCTGAGAATCAGCGATGATCAAACCATTCCATACACCTCGCACGACTTCTCCAAAGCATGTTCCGTTTGTGATCAAAAGCCCATTCACCATATCCTCTTATTTATTGCGTTGCAGATTACTTTTGTGGGACTACAAGAGTTCCAGGAAGGTCACGTCATCGACTTGTTGTCCAATGACATTCAGCGAATGGAATTGGCAGTTCGTTACGGTTTTGAAATGATTTCAATAATTTTTCTTGCCCCTGTTAGTATCTACGTGTTTCTAAATCTGTTTCATTGGACGGCTCTCACTGGAGTACTAGTTTTATTCGGCGTAGTTCCATATTTTCTATTCGTTTCTTATCTGATTGGAAAGTTGCGATGGCAAACGGCTCAAGTGTCCGACAAACGCATCACGTTAACGAACGAGCTGCTGTCCGGGATACGAGCTGTAAAGACTCAAGCGTGCGAACAGAACTATGGAGAAAGACTAAAAGAAATAAGAAAGTAAGTCACATACGCATAATTTAAAATGGCAAATGGACTGACTGGCTGACCTTACTTTCTCTCTGACTGTCTCTCTGAGTAATTTACCTCATTGGCACACTGCTTGGCCCACTGACAAAAAAATGGGTCGTTGATAGAACGCACACTCAGTCTTGACATTTTGAAAATTTGATCAGTAATCTGTGCAAGGATGGTGCCCTAAAATTCCTAGCCGGGATTTCATAAACGTGACGCTTTGGTCTTTCGATGGTGTCGAAAGATGGCATCCTCAATCCATGGAATGAGTAATCTGTGGCATGATAAATCGAGGTAGCGCTTTTGCGATTGCCGCAGCGATGAATTATTTTCCCATCCCAGCCATTATGTGTGATCGCGTCTCCTCCTTGTTGGTGAAACTGCGATCTTTTATGACAACGTCCATTTAAGCTGTGAATTGGTCCCTGTGAAAAAACTAAATTGGACATACATCGCACATTATGGAGACCAAGTATTTATAAGTTGTTGAAAAATTTTTGTTTCATTTGCAGGCAGGAAATAACCAAGATTTGTCAGAAGAGTCTGTTAACTTCAACTGTTGTGGCAATAACAACTCGTTCAGGTTCAATTGCTGTTCTCCTTTCCACATTGTTTCTCGTGTTGGGGAATTGGGAATTGACTCCAGCAAGCGCCTTTGTGCTGCTTTCCTTTATGAATTTTTTCAATATTGTTCCTTTCGGTAAAGGGTTGCAAGTATTGTTTGAAGCAGTTGTGTCACTCAGAAGAATAGAGGAGTTCTTACTCTTGGAAAACTTATCATCACTCAGTTTCGACTACCGTCGCTCGTTAGAGAGTTTAACCAAAGATGATGAGTCAGAAAGCGCTAAAAACCATACAGATTATTCGTACGATAGAACCAATACGCATTTAATCAAGGAAAGTAAGGGAAAAAGTAGAACAAACTACAGGGATGAGTTCCAAGAACTAATTGTGTCCTCCAAAAACAAAGAAGGTGCACTGATCGTGTCAAATCTAAGTTACAAAATGAACGGAGTCAACAAGTGTATTCTTGACGATGTCAGTTTCGTGACACCTACAAAGAGTCTCACCGTCATCTGTGGTCAGGTTGGGAGTGGAAAGTCCACATTGCTCTCTGCGATTGCGGGAGAAGTCAACTTATGTGGTGGAATTGTAAGGTATCCGAAACCTCTAGCCTATGTCCCTCAAGAACCTTGGGTGTTTTCTGGAACGATCAAGGAAAATATTCTGTTTAGTGAGACTTATTACCCAGATTGGTATGCCACGGTTGTCGAAGCTTGTTCTTTGAAGGACGACCTCGAGCTATTTCCGGAAAAAGACGAGACGATTGTGGGTCAGAGAGGAGCCGTTCTGAGTGGTGGACAAAAGGCTCGTGTCAGTTTGGCTAGAGCTGTTTATTCGTGTGCTAATGTTTACATTCTTGATGATCCACTCAGCGCTGTAGACCAGAAAGTTGGTGACCAAATATTTGAGAAATGCATTTGTGGTCTATTAAGTGAAAAGATTCGAGTTTTAGTCTCTCACCATTCCAGACACTTACAAGAAGCTGACCAAATTGTTATTTTGGACAATGGTCGTGTTCAGGAAAAGATAGCACCACATCAAAGACGAAGAAGCAAAGGAGATGGTGTGCTCATGAATGATTCCATCGATAAACATCTGGTCGACAGGCATCCACTCGTCAGGCAATCTTCTGCTGACGAACCAAAAGGACTGGAAATCCCCGACGAGGATCGTGTGATTGGAAACGTTTCATTTCGCCTCTATTGGGATTATTTTACGAGCGGAATACATCCAGCTTCTGTTGTTGCCTTGATTGTTTTTTTCATACTCAGTCAGTGTAAGTTAACTCAAGACATTTTGTCACGATTGGTGTGATTGTATAGTTACCTCAAAGCCAACATCTTTTTTAATATGCTGTTTTCCATTTTCAAAGGAAGGCTGTCCTTGTCGACATGAGAAGCTTTTGCCGAAACGATCATGACGAGAATGTTGTGAAAGACAAGTTCTATCGTGCTGCATGCATGCCATATATCTTCCTTATGCTCGTTCCTTACGTTTTGCTCCTCCATTAATTTGCGTTCTCTGAAAATTGAAATGCTGTCAACAGTTCCGCTTTTTGTTACCAGCAATTACTGAACCCGAGCGGGTGAATGAGTCACATCCAGCGTAGCGATTTGTTGATTTAGATCCACTCAGTTGGTGTCTGTTTCCACATTCACCAGGTGTAACTAAAAACACGATTTGCCGGTTGTAAAGAGCGAAGATATTGGTCAAGAGCTTAGATTCCTCATTTTTATTAAAGGCGCAGTAAGTCTGTTCCCATCAATGTAAACAAGGTGCACCATCGCGAAGAACTCACGAACATCGTTGCTGTCTCCATTTCAAATGCTCGCTACTTATGTCCCAATTTCCTATGTGCGCAATAAATGCAATCCGCAATAAAGGCTGTCTTTTTTGTTGGTTTTAGCTGCTGTTATCTTTCCGGATGTTTGGCTTTCTTATTTGTCAAAGAGAACTTTGGAAGAGCAGCAGAAGGTGGACAACCTGGTCATTTACACCAGTGCGGTAGCAGCATCGCTTGTACTGATAGCCATCCGCGTCTTCCTCTTTTTCCTTGCATCGCTCAGCGCCTCACAACAACTGCACAATAAGATGGTTGAGGCCCTATTGTACGCCAACCTGTTATTCTTCGACACTATTCCAACAGGAAGAATCTTAAACCGCTTCTCAAGGGACATCGGAAGTATGGACGAGCAACTACCGGAGTTCTCTATCAGTTGTATCCAATGCACGCTCGTTGTCGTGACAGCAGCCCTCCTGCCAGCCATTGCAAATCCTCTGCTGATGTTTATCTTGCTTCCTTTGCTAGCAGTGTTTATACTTTTTTCCAGATATTATCTTAAGACGTCCCGAGAGATAAAGAGGTTAGAGTCAATTTGTCGGAGTCCCGTCCTTTCTCATGCTTCGGAGACCATGGCTGGTTTGGAAACGATACGTTCAAGAGGAATGGCGAAAAGATTCAATGAACAGTTTTACAGGTATGTCATGGTAAACCCCTCGGCTCCTTAGCTTCCTCCATTGTAGCTTTCACTTTCAAAATACTGACCAAGTCTTACCAAGATAGGACTAACATTTCCGAGCAAACCCGACTCCAATCACTTGTCGGTTTAACCAACAGATGAACGGTTGACCCAACTCGGGCTGAGCATCGGACTACTGTACGGGAGGTCGTTAATTCAACTCCGGTTGGACCAGCACTCAGGGTCTTTAAATAAATGAGGAGAAAAGTGCTTCCTTTGTATTAGAGTGTTTTCGCTCATGTGACCAGTAGCCATATTTGCATACTAAAACAAAAGGAATAATTTTCATAAATTCCCAAAACTTTTTCACCCTTCCAACATGGCGGCTGTTTCTTTGTTTCACTCCTTCAAGATGGCCGCCGTGACTTCATGTGAAAACACTCTTTTGCATCTGCAAATTATTAGACTCTTTTGAAAGTCCTCTCGGATGAGGACTATAAACCATAGGCCCCGCCTCACAATCCTTGTTCATAAAACGCTGTGAGACGTTAAAGATCCCACACACACTAATCGAAACGACTGGGACAATTGGCTCCCGGTGTAGTGGTCTGGTCTGATTGACAAAGCATAGTGTTAATTCTTGACCTTATATAGCCAAGGGAAAGACTGCAAATAAAATCAATAACTTTAATGAGAGGACGTTTCCGGAGCAGCTGGGAAAAAGTTCTCTGTGCAGAGTAGACTCTACTGGACTCTACTGTGGTATTATCTCCTTGAAAATCAAACCCCGGGCACATTGTTCAAAGAAGACTGCTTCCACCTTGGCGTAAGCCCTCTTCTCCTCTTTTCGTCATGTTTTTGTTTGTTTGTTGTTGTTGCTGTCAAAATAAACGTATTTACTTGATATCTCTTGAGGTATCAAGACGTACACAGCCAAGCATTTTACATGGTTTTCGAAAGCACTCGATGGTTTGGTCTCCGCGTGGACTTGCTGTGTGTTCCCTTTATCACGTGTGCAGCCCTTGCTACAGTGATTTTTTCAACGGATCCAGGTCAGTCAATCATACATGAGTTCTTTTATCCAGATAGATACAAGCGGGCTAAAGAAGGGCAGTCGTTGATGTGACGGAGTACCAAGGAAAAGTTCTTTGGTGTTTTTTTCCCAATGTTTTACTTTATTTTATTAATACAATACACACTATTACTGGTTAGTATCACTGCAACTATCACTAATTACAATACAGTAGTAACACAAGGTTTTCGTTCGCATATGCAGATAAGACGACTTAGATAAGTTTCTAAGGAACAGTATTTGTTGGGAAGGGTCGTTTCGAGCATAAATATTCACAAATACTATTTGGGCTTCGTTGACACAAGTTTCAGCCGAAATTTATCTTCCATTTTTATCAACTGCAATTCTGGTGATAACCACGTTCAGATTTGGTTTAAAAAGAATCGTTATTCCTTTGGTATGAGTTGTACCATAACTAGTAATGACTCCTCCACAGGGGTGATGGCACAGTGCAATCACCTCCCACCAATGTGACCAGGGTTCGATTCCCAGACTCGGCGTCATATGTGGGTTGAGTTTGTTGGTTCTCTACTCTGTTCCGAGAGGTTTTTCTCCGGGTACTCCGGTTTTCCCCTCTCCTCAAAAACCAATATTTGATTTGCGTTGATTTGTTGATTTTAGTTTACAGCGTCCCAAATTAGCGCTCTAGCGCTAAAACGACTAGATACTTAAATAAGTTCCTTTTCCTTTTTATCCTGAAAATAAGTTAGTTTAGCAATAATCGGTCGTGGTCTAGACTCTTAGTTAACTAAAGCTGTTCGTGTAACAATACAATGAACTCTGTCGAAATGGATATTATTCTCGTCGCTTGCAGGCATTCTCAACTTGTCTCTCATAAATTCACGTAGAACCTCCTCCGTATCGCTATTTGATTCTTTGCTTTTTTCTTGAATGCCATATAATTTCATATTATTCCTTCTACTCTGACATTCCAACTTGACGTGCCGGCGGTGTACCTCGCACAACTGGGTTTCAACTTTTTTTTAACTCAGCAGCAGTAATTTCTTGCGTGGACGAAGTTTGTGATAGCTTCTCCTTTAATTCTGTGATCTCAGCTTGCGAGTACTCAATGCTCTGTTTGAATTCCTTGTTTTCATCTCGGAGCTCTTTAACCCTAGACTTATAACTTTCCAGTTCCGGCAGTGACTCTAAGGGCCTGTTTAATTTCTCCTCAATAATTGAAAGCCTTACGTTGGTAGCCTCCGAGCACTGCTGGCAGCCATGTTGGATGTCACCAGAATCTTCTTCGTCAGTCTGTGAACCACCTTTTCTTGTTTGTTTTCGTCCTTTCTCCGACTTAGACATTTCGTAATCATTCAATAGGATATTTTCCAGGCGCTTTATAATTGTACAGCTATATCAACAGCACGAATTTACTGCTGGAACACGGAGCTTCGAAACAACTAGTCCGCCATCTAGCCGTACCTCGTCCCAGTCAATTCTCCAGGGAAAAGTTCGACTTTCGTTAAGCATTAATCGTTTCGGGCAAAAAATATTCTCTACTTGCACAAATCATTAAATTCAGCGAAATTTTGTAGGCTAAAAAGGGTGTATTATGGGATTTGTGCAAGTGGAGAGTACATTCGTCTGAAAGGTTTTTCCTTTACTGAATATTGGGATTTTTCGAAAGCCATCCTGGGGCCGGGAGCCAATGAATAAACCCATTTCGCAAGCGGCAACCAACTTAAGCAGCGGAAAATATTTCAAATTATTTTCAAATTTGTTTCATTTTTAGCCATGGCTGGACTCTCATTAGCATACGTCATGGACACTGTGGATACCACACAGTATGCAATTCGGCTATTCTCAGAGGTGGAAAACTTAATGACATCCGTGGAGCGAGTAATGTCCTACACAAATCTAGAGTGTGAATCAGGATACAAAACTATAGCGCGTCCTCCAGCGTACTGGCCACGTGATGGACAGGTGTCATTTTATGACGTCACTATGACCTATCACGATGGGGGACCTCAAGCTTTGAAAAAAGTATTTTTCAACATCGAAGGAAAGTCCCACATTGGAGTCACTGGAAGAACTGGGGCGGGCAAATCATCTATTGTGGAAGCTCTTCTACGCATGCCTGACCCTCAGGGTGACGTCATTATCGACGAAGTGAGAATAAAAGATGTAAATCTTCAGGAATCCAGGCGATGCATTTCAGTTCTTAGCCAAGTTCCAGTTTTGTTCAGCGGATCACTGAGACAAAATATTGATCCCATGAATGAACATGAAGATGTTGATTTATGGGCAGCTCTTGAAGATGTGCGACTCAAATCGTTCGTAGAAAACCTTAATGGACAATTGGATTACGAACTACTGGAGAGAGGGGCTAATTTAAGCGTAGGAGAAAGGCAGCTTGTTTGTTTAGCGCGCATTTTATTGCAGCAAAACAAAATCGTTATTCTGGATGAACCAACAGCCCATGTTGATCCAGTAACAGAGAAAACCATCTGGAAAACTGTGATCGAGAAGTTAAAGAACTGTACTGTGATAACTATCGCTCATCGGTTGGACACAATCAAACACTGTGACATGATATTAGTTTTAAGGGAGGGGGAGGTAGCGGAGTTTGGTACATTTGGTTCACTTGTTGATAGGGAGCGTGGTGTACTAGCCGGTTTGGCGAGTATCGCGAAAGAAAAAAAACGAAACGACTCTGAACTATAAAATTGCGAAGAGATTTGTAAGCTAAAAGGTGATACCTACATCTAGTTAGTGTTCAGGAAAATTGTGCTTCCTTTCTAAAGATGTTTGTTTAACAACTTTTCCATGAGCGCGCGTTGGATATGAGATTGTAACCGGTCTAATGTCCAACAAGCGCGAGTGGAATGATTGTCTTATTTAATTTTCATTAAATTTTGAACACTTGGACACTTGGAAATAAAAGCTTATCAGTTTCCAGCTTGCCAACAGTTGACGCATTCAATTTCCGTGTTAGGTCATATGATATATGAGCTGATAACCGAGATTGAATAAACCAATCAGAGAGCTAGAAACGCAATATCCACAGTCGAGAACTTTAATAATTGTAATTAGTTGCCTGTATCCCAGAATCGGTTTTCTTTGGGTTCGAATGCACAAATCACGTTACCAGATTTCAAAAGAAGCCATAGTTTTTATCCGTCGTTGTGTGCGTGATTCCTTGATACACGTGTGTTGCTTCTGCTTAATTAACACAGGCTTTCTCGATATTTGTTCTTGTTTATTACCAACTACTACCAGAAATCCATAAGGGTTGAAACGTGTAACGCGCGTTCACAGCTTCCGAATATTCAGTGCTAAGTAACATATTTGGAAACCCCTCGCTCCACTTAATTTCGCGCGAGAACATTGGTGGTATTGCGTCACGGTGCGAACTGATTGGTTGAATGTTTCTCTCTTGTTGTTCCAAATATGGTACTTAGCAAATTGAATATTCAGAAGCTTGTTTCCCAGCACACAAGGGGCCGTTGCACGTTTTAACCCTTACAGGTTTCTGCTACTACTTAATCACATAATTTTCCCGTGCACTTTGGTATAAATAAGCACTTGTAAGTTTTTTCACACTACAACACAGATGGTTGGCAACCAATCTCAAGACACAAAGATAGCCGTGAGGTAATTGTACAATAGACCTTATTCTCTTGTACATTTTGTTTTCCCAATTCAGATCATATGACGATACTAAGGAATTTTGGTCCTCTCCTTTGTTCATTACAAAGAGTGCATGCAAACATATTCATGCTAGCATGCCTTCTTTCAATGAACAATACAAAGGATCAAATCTCTTGAGTATTGTGACATGATCTGCACTGGGAAACAAAAATGTACAAGCGATTAAGGTTTATTGCTGGTGGACGAACAAAAGGAGCTAACGAGAGATCTTTTTGTCATGACTGTCATGACGTAACGTGAAAACCATTTATTCTTAAATTAAAAGGGTTTTCTCTCGCTTGGTGTTCGAGTTCGAGTTTTCCTTGCTTTTCTCTTGATTGAGGTGCAAAGGAACTTGTACAATTATGTCAGATCACGAAATGACGGCGTCCAAACTGCAGACGATAACGTAAGTGCGTTTTTGCCATTGGATTTTAGGTGGGATTGCAGCTGTGCATATGTAAATTTGCAAAAAAATTGTCGTTCTTGGTGCCCGAGTGCTATTTGAGAATTTTGCTGATTCTTTATAGAGTTTTTTTCTTTGGCTTTCAGGTATGTAATGATAGCAAGAAGCAACATGACTGAGTGGATGAGCAAGCCTTCCGAAATTGATCTGAATTCGAAGGTAGATGTCGAAAAGCCCACTTTCGATATATTAAAATTCAGTCCTAGACAAAAGACATCATCTCGATGCTCTAGAGAATAAATAAAAGGATTTGTATGAATTTATATTCCCAGGGCCTCGAGATGATGCCTTTTGTTTAGGCCTGAATTTTGCTATATCGAAAGAGCGTTTTCACATGACGTCACGGCAGCCATGTTGGTGTTCCAAAACAAAGAAATGGCGGCCATAATGGTGTACCAAACTAATCCTCCGGGAATTGAACTCTATCTTTATGCAAATACTTTCTTTTGTTTCAGAAAGCCAATATGGCTGCTGGTCACGAGAGTGAAAACGCTCTTTTCTTCACCGACTGGCTTTTGTTGGGCTCCTTTCAGACTAGTACCAGTGCTTTCGTGTTGGGACTCAAGCACTCGTCTAAAAAAAGCTTTTTTTATAGCACCAGAACCAGAGACGATACCCAGGCATCGATTTGGAGAAGGGCACGGTCGCACTTGGTCTGAACACATTGTGTAGTCTGCCGCGCCTGCTGAAACCTAGGGAAAAGTTGGGTGCAGGAAAGAAAAAATGCAGGATTTGCACTTGAGAACGAAACTAATAATCGTTAACAGATGTCAAACATGTTCGATTTTAAAAATTTGACGAATGCAACCTTATTAAGTTACAATTCAAGGCCCACGAGTATTTCGAGCATTACTTGTCCGAACAAAATCTTTTTTGGTACCTGTGCTCGAACAATGCTCTCTAAAAGCTTTAGAAACTCGGCACAGGAAGGATGCTGTGCATATGGGTGGTGGGGGTGGGGGTTAGGGGGTGGGTGAAATTACATGTTTGTGTCTTAATCATGCTTTTTTCAAATCCATCCTCGGAGACCCAGGGGCAGATAGTGGGGACGAGGACAAAATCGGAGCGGGCGAAAAAATGCAATAAGCGAAAGTACGAAGGAAAAATAAGAGCCCTTCGTACTTTCGCTCGTCGAGTTTATTCTCGCTCGCTCCGACTTTGTCCTCGTCCCCACTATCTGCCCCTGGGTCTCCGAAGATATTTCAAATCTAAAGCTACACTTTTAGATTGATAAATAATAATTGATAATTTCTGATATGTAATAATTATCGAAAATCAGCATTCAAGTAGACTCAACATTCATGAAATGTGACTTTCTTCGTGTGTGGTCAGAGAACCTAGACAAAATACACTTAAGGCTACATTCACACGGTACCGGACGAAAACGTTTGACGACTTGACCGTCTAAATTTTTGCACGGTAATCTGTTCGTAAACTAACGCTCTGCGCATGAACAGATGGTAAAACCACTGACAAAGATTAAACTTTAATCCGGTTCGTCAATTCCGTGTGAACAGAGCGAAAATATTGCACGGTTCCGTGCGAACAAAATGCCCGGTCAATTTTTTCAACCGTTAGAAAACTCGTCCGGTACCATGTGAACGTATCTTAAGAATATAGCTTCTGGTTAAATTATTGAAATCATTTCGCGAGTTTTCCAAATCATTCGGCGGGGAAAGTGTGTATAAACCTTTAATAAAATTGGAATGAACTGTATGCATGTTTAAAGGGAAAATTGACAATTTATCTTCGCGGGTGCTCAAGTCCTCCTGAGATAACCTCAAATTTGGTCATGTTCCGTGTCAGCTGACGGCAACGGTAGGGAAATGCACCAAAATGTAAAACGCACGTGCGGAGCGCGCAGAGCCATCGTTTTTGTTCCTTAGGGGCGGATTACATGAGCCGGGCTGGCTCGTTTGGCTGAGATCCCGACACGTCTGAGAACTACACCAAAAATCAAGTTTGCGATTATATAGAAAAATCTCAGCCCGGTTAGCCGAGATCCCGGCATTACGATGCCGGGATCCCGGCTAACCGGGCTGAGATTTTTCCATGTAATCGCGTTCACCGGGACAACCGGGTTAGCCGGGCCAGCTATTTCTAACCACATTACTCCACTTTAGAGCAAAATGGCCCACGGAATAGTCTTTTTTTAATGTTTAAATAAAGAATAAATAAGATAGAAAACCATAAGGCTTCTTTACATTGTAGAATGGTGAATTTTAATAACAATTTAGCGAGACAAACATCTCTCCACCTCTTGTTGTTGTTGTTATCTTTTTTCACATGACTTATTCTAAATTTAGTCCAAGCCGGGCTGGCTCATCTCATGTAATACCGGGCTGAAAATCATCCCGGCAAACCTGACCAGCCCGCCTCATGTAATCAGCCCCTTAATTAAACGACTGTCATTTTGATATGTTCTCATGGGCCTTAATCACACAGCGGCCATGTTGAGTCCCGAGGGATTGAAAACGTTTGTTTTACCCACGAAACTCGTTCCCAAACATTTCGACTTGAGGCTCAGGGAAATCTATTGTCCATGGCCATTATGGCCGCCGCGCGAATAAGGCCCATAGCCGTCTATGTCGTCCTTTCTTGCTCTGGTTGGCACATTAGGGAGCTTTAGGAATGACAACTGCAATGGCAACAAGAACGTCGTCGTTAAAGCCTGGTTTTCACTAGCGACGCAAGCATACGCAAACTCAGTAGTTTGTTGTTCATTAGAGCGTTTTGTTAGAACAATAGACAATAATTAACAACAAGTAAATGCGCTTGCGTGTGTTCCTTGTGTTTATGAATGCGTTGCTAGTGAAAACCAGGCCTAAATGTGAATTCGCGTTATTGAAATCGCTTCGCGACTATTCGAAGCATTTTCAATAACGAGACAGAGGTGTTACAAACCCTCAAAAATGAAACTAGTATGAACGACGCTCAATTTAAATAATAATAATGAAAACTTATCTTCAAGCGCTGACCTTCCCCCTAAAACGTCAAATTTTGTCATTTCACGTTGTCTTTTTGACGACGGAAAAGACATAGACAAAAGTGAAAAGATGCACTTGTAAAGCGTGCAAAGCTATTGCTTTTGCTCACTAAATATGCAAATTTGTGACTTTCTCGTTGCCGTCGCCGTTGTCGTTGCTAAAGCTCCCTATTAATGACAATAGGTGACGTCAACGGCATCTTCCCTATATTCTTTTTAACGTTTTGTTTTTGAGCTAACGTTGTACAAAGAATATCTGGTATATCGGGCTCATATTTTCACAGGTGACTGATTATGTACTAAGCTTTCAGTTGATGGTTTTCACCTGACGTCACAGCAGCCATGTGCACACAACAATAGAGAAAAAGTCTTGGGATTTTGACTGTATTATTATGCAAAATATGAGCCATAATTTGCTATTGTTTTGTGCACCAACATGGGCGTCTCATCGCGTGATTGAAAACCATCTATTGGAGATGTGATCACCATACGATTAACTTATGCTAATGAGTTAAAATTTGTAAACCAAAATTCCCCTTTTATCTACACTTAGCACGTAATTCCATCGCCTGCATGACTGTTGATCTCCTCATTAGCTGGTTTCTTCTTCTGCCTGCTTTTGTACACTTCGTCATTAGCACTGTTGGTTGTATACCACCCTTTAGGATAACGGCTTGGAGACAAACGGTCATGTTCTGTTTAGCCAGGTTTAAGATGTTTTGGGTCGTTTGAAGCTTTGGGGATATGATAGCCGACTGAAGGTAAGACTACATTTAACTCTAGATGTAGTATTTGCAAAGACTCACGCCTTTTTTGTGGTGATCGACTGCTTCATGCAATCCACTTTCTTGATGCATTAACATTCCGAAACGGATGTAATTGTGACTCGGAGTGATCCACAGAATCCTCATAGTTACCTAATAGATCATTGAAGTGATTTTAATGTAATGAAGGAGGACTCGGAAAATTTTCTGGCCTCAGTTGATAAATATTGCATCGATATCCCTTTGGTCATAACAGCCGCTTGAATTTTTTAAAGATTCGTTGACGGCAATTGCTTGCTCAAAAATAGTCTCAGTTGGAAAGTTATTCCTTCGTCTTATACTAACATGCTATGACTACACAAAACGAGACAGTCAAAGACAAAAGAAAAATGTTTCACCGCATCGCGAAGCTCCTGGAAACCCAGCCGTTGTCTGATATGGGAAACATGCCCGCTCAACAGAACAGGGAAAACAAATTCTCTCAATTCGAACGAGTAATAAACCAATATTGACACTGAAGTTAATAACAGAACAGGGAAAACAAATTCTCTCAGTTAGAACGAGTAATAAACCAATATTGACACTAAATTTATTAAGTTTCACATTTCAACTTGGTTCAGTGACGAACAGACAAGGTTTGATGCTGCTTTGAAGACAAGTTGGTATCATGCAGTGACGTTCCCCTCTTCACTAAAATTCCAGCTAATATTGGTATTAGAGTTTCAGAAAAAAGACTGAGTAGACGCTTTCTTGAAACAAAAGACCTCTGCCTCTAGAGAATTTGAGGTATTTGTTGTCTTTTTGTTTGAACACCACTCATTTTGTCAAGTTTTTACACAGCTGCTTGCTTTCCCATTTTTCCTGCCATGCAGTGCCATCATCGTAATGGAAGATGTACAGCAAAGGGATTTGGTTTCTTCGTCGGTCCAACCTTTGTTGTGCAAGTGATTTGTCGACGATGTCAATTTTGCCGTTTTCAAGAATGACGCGGATTTGTCGCATTGAAATTTTGCTAAGCCGTTTATTCAATTCACCATTGTACCTGAAAGTTGTACTCGTTTGCCCGGGCTTTTCTTGATTTAACTAACGAAAGAACGGACTGTCGAAATTTATTAAAACCACAGACACTTACAAATAACTTGCCTTTGACTCCCACCCTTTTAATTGCCAGAAAAACTGATCACTCGTTTTTCATTGGGGTGAATGTCTGCCATCTTACTCAGTTGCTATCTCATTATTGTAAGACTGAGAAGGGGCAATGTGTTTTTGATGTTTTACAGGTCAATGGCTGCCCGAAAGCTCTTCACCGTAACTCTTTAAAAGTAGATTTAGTCTCAACACTTTTGGGGACGGTTACTCCCGCTACCGGTTTCTCCGCGGGTCATCCCAGTGCATCCAATTGGTTGCAAAAGCAATAAAAAGAGTTTTGTGCTCTCATGCAAAAACTTTAAAATCGCCCTGAAACCTATCCCAGGCGTTACGCTGACGCTGTTTATTCTATTCCATTCGATGACTGTGTGGACATGAATACATCTGGCAAACCAAAGGTAAGATTGGTTATCGCTTAAAAGGGCATCCAATGTCATCGAAATGCAGTATTTCTTTGTAAAATGGACACCTTGTTTTGTCGGAACACGCTTGCGAAACCGAGCGTACAGTTACGTAGAGTATTTGTAAAATTACTATCACCGGCATCGCCATGCCTTTGTTATAAGCTCGGCATGTCAATTTTTCCAACGCTTCTTTAAACCGTAACGATGCTTGCCTTTTTACTGACGCTTATTTACATCTAATTTTAAGAGAAGGACACTAACAAATAAAGCATAACAGAGGATTCTTATTGTTGCAGAATGGAAGATATCAGGCAGGAGTTAAGAAACGTTAGCTCTTGAATCGTAAGTTTGTTAGTTGTGTTCTTTAAATTAATCTTCAAACAAGACTGGCATTAATTAATTACAATGTCAGAGAACTTACACTTCCGATCCAATTGTTATGTCTATTATCATGATGTCAACTATGTGTTATACACCTTATTCCAAAATGACCCCCATTTTAGTATTCTTTTGTTTCCATGCAAATTGGCCCTTATGGCCTCGTTTTCAAATGTAAAATTTCATAGAATATTTAACCTTGAACGAGGCCATAAGGGTCACTTTGCATGGAAACAAAAGAATACTAAAATGAAAGTGTTTGTATCCGCAAAAAATGAATTTCAAAAACGCTTGTTTTGGCTTTCAGATTTCCCGGGTGAATAATTGTGACGTATCATGGTTGCTCAATTGTTCCAGAACAAACGCTCTTTGTGTCGTGTCAGAACAATAGGGCAACCACGACACGTCACAATTATTCAAGATGGCGGCGCCCGGGAAATTTGAAAGCCAAAACAAGTGTTTTTGAAATTCATTTTTTGCGGATACAAAGACTTTCATTGAAAAAAGTTTGAACACTTTTAATTGTAAACATTATGTTTTGTGGTTTTAAAGTTATTTTTTTGTTTTAGTGGAGATTCGCTTTAAGCTGATTACTAACTTCTTACTAACTGAGCGCGAGGGCCGTACTTGGGAATATTGGCCCGAGGTCGTGGCAGTACGGACGGAGCGCAGCGAGGTCCGTACAAAAACAACCGAGGGCCAATATTCCCCAGTACGGCTCGAGCTACAATTGTAGCTGGGTTAGTAAGTAGTTTATTATATGGCTTTTTAATTACCTTTTTGCTTTGTTTTTGCAAGCCCGTAATCGGCCCGTGGGCATTACGGGAGAATAATGCCTTACAATTCAGTCACAATTAGCCAATCAGAGCGCGCGTTATATCGGCTACAAACACAAGCCATATAATAAGAGTTAATACCAGCAATGTCTCTAGACTGGTTGATTGGCCTTATCAGTGAAAATAAAGGAATTTTCTTTTATTATAGTCTACTTTGTTACATATGTTACCAGCGAAGGGAAGTTAATGGTAAGCTCGTAAGGACTGTATTGTTTACGAGAGATCAGGCTTGCAAAAGGTCTGCAATAGTCTGCATAATAATTCTGCGTCCTCAAACTGTAACCAGCCAACTGGTTGCTTAATGTTCCAGGTGGGTTTTTTTTTTTAGCTAACGCTGTTTTTTATCACTATTATTACTGGGTTGCCATAGGCATTCCAGTTAGAAAATGGGTTGAATTTTTTATTTTCGTGTCGGGAAAAGTCTTTCCTGTCCCTCCCCTGCTAAGTAGTGTCTTTAAGCGTAAAGTTTGGTGGGTTTGAGCGGGTAGTAGAAATGCATAGATTTTATCCGGGGGACACAGTAGAACATTTAATTAACCTGCAATAGCTTCGAAAGTCACTGTAATGCGAATGGCGTTTTAGTGCATCTTTAAACAAAAATAAAGCCTTATGGAGCTCAAGAATGAAACGTCAATTGGATAAACAAGACAGCGCGGTGCAAAATAAATATGTGGAATGTTAAAAGCAACGAGTAATGGACTTCGAGAACAATCTTTCGCCCGTCAAGCCGTAATCAAAGTGAGCTGTATTTCTAATATTTTACCAAGTGTGGTGTTATGTACAACACTGAGACCAAGTGGAAAATTCTCTGGCAACTTATGGGTTCAACAAAGACAGAGCAGGAATCGAAAACCATTAAATGGATCTGTGATCTCTATTGTCTGGCTATTTGTATTTATTTTTAATCAACTCTGCACAGTCTTCAGGTAAAAAAATAATTGCAAATGTGACAGCCAAGAATTATTTGAAAGAAAGCTTGTCGCCTATTTTGTGCTTCATTATTCAAGGAAAGGTTCTTCGGGAAAGGGTTTGTTGCGTATGGTAATTTGACACGCTTGGGTTTCTTTTCTTCTTGTCTTCATGTTGTTTGTTTCAATAGATTTTTCACTGGAAAAAGTGGTCTTTATGAATTCATCATTTTGTGCAATATTCGAGCTTAACAAATTTGCATACGTGCGTTGAAATGTGATACGCGAGGAGACAGGAATTTTTTTCTCTCTGACAAATGATTACTTTTAATAAGTCTAATATATGCCGTTTTCCGCTAATGACGTTGAACTCTTGCTTTCAAATATTATTTAGAAATGTACAAAGGCCTAAAAATTTCCGATTTCTTTTCGTGTTTGAAGCCTTTGTACATTTCTGAATAAATTTTAAAAGCATGCGTTTGACGTCATTAGCGGAAAACGGCATATGTTAGACTTATTAAAAGGGTGTATAGGTAGCCAAGTTTTAAAATCAGAAAAATGTATGTTTTGTCTTTATAGTGTAAAATGAAGTTTATTTGGGAAGCCAAGAATATTTCTTTAACTTTCTGGTTAATCCAATTTATCGCTACGACTTACTGGTGCTAAGATTGTTTACATAAAACTCATGCTTTTCGCGAATTTTCAGTGTCATGAAATTACATTATTTGCGTGACATAGCTCCTTTATCACGAATATTTTTCAACAATATATCGCTTTACTGTAACCCAAAAACATTCAGGCAGTAAAAAAACTTCATATTTATTAACCATTTCTTTTGTTTTGTGCTTGTCAGCATTGTGATTTGCGATAATTCGCAAGTCTGTTTTTTTATCTCACAGATGTTTAGATTTTCAATTACATGGCCTCTCAACCTCGTGATTGTGTAAATAGTTCACCCTGAAGTCAAAATAGATATGCTTCTCAGGAACCCGACGAAGAAGGCTTCCTGACCCGACAGATGAAATGTAAATATTCAGTTGAATATTACAACAAAATTAAAAAACCAACGACGGACGTTTCTTGGCAAAAAAGTACGTTGTTTCACTCTGAAAACGAAGAACGATTAACATTCTTTCCCTTAGTTCATTCAGTTGACACAAGGTCATGACGTGCACCTTTATGGTTGCAGAACATCATGACCTTTCCCTTGCTTCATAAAACTCAGAGACTGCAAACATTTGGGTGTTTTTACGATCGATTGTCATTAATCTTTCGATGAGAATTCGATTCAGAGTCTTTTGGCTTGTCTTTTACTGTTAACTCCCGGCTTTTACGGTACTTTTTGGTGCAAACGTAAAGCCAAAAATACTTTGACCTGGCATCAGATTAGAATGAAAAGAAGAGGAATTATGAAGCGGAAACAACATCTTCAGTCCTTCCTTAGTGTGTGCAATAGACGTTTGCTTAGTGCAACTGCAAGACATGCATGACATGCAGGAAAACGTCCGTCAGAGCAATTTGCAGTTATTTTTTTGCAGCCTATTTATTTAAAGAAGAAACGAGTGAATTGTTGTTATCTTAAACTGAATTTGACCAAAGCTTAAAAACTAAAAGACCTCAAAATGGGACAGGACATTACAAAATATTTAAACGTGTGAACGTGTGAGTCAAAGGGCCACTACTGGCACGACATCTGGGTGACCTCTCAAATGGTCTTAATGACCCCCCACTTGAAAAAAATTAATTGGAACCCTGTATTTCAATACCACCCAATTCAGTGCCTTCTGTTTTTGTGTAACACGTACCACAGGCAACCCAGTGTACGCTTCTTGGAGCGTCTAGTTTTATTTTATTTATTTCCTTCTACTCTCATCATGAACCAACAAGCTTCATGCTTGAAATGTCACCGCGTGAAATAAGAGTTTTTTTATGCTTCATGCTCCATGTATAAAGACTAATATTGTTGTGTGTTTTCCTCTATATATACGCTAATATAGCGACCTCAGTTCAGATTGGAGTACGAGACCGACTACGAGTGCGAGATTTCTGTATTGGGCAGGCGCATTACGTTTAAAGAACGAACTGTGCTCAGAACTGAGAACTCGTAATCGTAGTCGTCCTCGTACTCCAATCTGAAGGTCGCTAATGTCTTAAAACTCCTTGACGGGTTGTGTTGGACGAGTAGAGGGCCTTTTTTTTTTATTCCAAAATTTTGTTGTCGTTTCAGATCATGCCAGTCGTAGGATACAACAAAGTTTCAAGCGGTGCAGAAACTTCATCTCCTTGCCAGGAAAGGAGAAGTGTTTTTTCTGTTTTGTTCTTTAACTGGATCACTGAAACGTTCAAGACTGGAAATTCCCGTCATTTGGAAGAATCAGATCTCCTGCCAATTGAAGAACAAAACACAACAAAAGTTCTCACTGAAAAGCTTCAAGAAATTTGGAATGACGAAAGAGAAGTTCGTCATAAATGTGAAAAAAGGCCTCGATTGTGGAGATGTGTGTTGAAGATGCTTCCCACTACAGAAGTGTTCATACTGCTTGTATTAGGGCTAGTTGATACGATGTTTTGCATTCTTCGGCCCTTGCTTCTTGGTGTCATCCTGTCGAACCTCATCAATACCCACAGTCAAGACAAAAAAATGATGTACGCTTGCGCCGTGCTTTTGGGGGTCGTCTCCGTGGGAAGAAGTTTTGCCACACATTTGCAATGTTGGTTGGCTGAAGTTCAAGGCGCCAGGCTGTGCAGTGCGCTAAAGGGAATCATATATTCCAAGGTAAGATTATATTATGTCAAGGGACCCTTCACTCTTGTCGCAGCAAAATGTCATTCTGAATTTAATACGAAAACCACAGATAAAGAGCCCAGCGACTCGGGCTCACTCGGTAACAAAAATCTTGGAACTGCTAGTGCTAGCCTAACTGGAAGGAAGAATACTCGCCAGATCTTAATACTTTCTGTTTTCTCTTTGACATGCACTTTACGAGTGGTAGTGGTAATGGTAGTGGTAGTAGTGGTGTCATCATCATCTCCTGATTCTTTTCTTCTTTGTATTTGGCTACAGATTACTCGTGTGGAACACCAAACATTGCAACAGTTTCGAGAAGGCCAAGTCATCGATCTGTTATCCAATGACTTACAGCGTTTAGAGCTAGCGCCTCGGTATTTTTTTGACATGATAGCAACGACCTATTTTATCCCTCTTGTTGTTTACTTGTTTCTCAACCTTTTCGATTGGAGGGCGCTCGCTGGAATCCTTTTTCTACTCGTTATTGTTCTTTATTTTCTATTCGTGTCTTATCTGGTTGGAAAACTGAGATGGCAAACGGCTCATGTGACTGACAAACGTATTGCACTTATGAACGAGTTGGTGTCCGGGATACGTGCTGTGAAGACTCATGCCTGGGAACAAAACTATGAAGAGAGAGTAAAGGAAATTAGAAGGTAAGATACATACCTTAAATTGAAATTATTGAAACGTTGATTAACCTGTTGACTCAATCTTGCAATCAATTAATCAATGGCTTAATAACTTGAATTGACTAATAATTTGCTGTTTAGTAAAGTCAATGCTTGATGACGAGATCGATGGATGGGATTGATGGCATGATCCATATATAGATCGATCGAGAGCTGTCATGCTTGTTCTGTGGATGATTGATAAGTGACGTTAATTGCAACGTTCCGATCAATGAATAGTCCAACGGTGGAATGATCAATCTAGGCAAAGCTCCATCGATGTAATAATTGATCGCTGCCATCATTGATTCCATTTCATTGATGATGGAATGATTGATAAATGGAATGGATGTTATAGTAGTGCATCGATGAAAATAGGGTTTGTCATCAAACCATCCAATGGAGCGTTTTCAGTCACGTGACCGGCCGCCATATTGGATTACTGAAACAAAAGATAGTATTTGCATAAAAATAGAGTTAAAATCCCAGAGGATTAGTTTGGTACACCATCACGGCTGGCATTCCTTTGTCTTGGAACACCAACGTGGCCGCCGTGACGTCAGGTTACGTTGTCGCCGTTTTGCTGGTTCACCAGGACAAAAGATCTCTCATTAGCTTCTTCCGTTCGCCCATCAGCAATTGTACATTATGTTATTGTCACCTCAGTCTCAAGAGATTTTGAAAACCACCACCTCATAGTATCCAAAATCGTAGCAGCTTTATGGTGGCTGGATGACTGTATTTGATTATTTAAAAGTTAATGTGTGCAAAAGGCCACTCAACAAATAAAATAAAATTAGACTTCAGCATCTTATAGAGTGCTTCACATGACGTCACGGCGGCCATATTGGAGGAATCAAACAAACAAACAGCGGCCATTTTGGAGGAGTGAAATATTCTTTTGGGAATTGAACTGTATTTTTGTAAAAAAAATTCTTTCTTTTGTTTTAGTATCCAAATATGACTGCTAATCACATGAGCGAAAGCACTCTACAGAGTGCCCTCATATGACGTCACGGCAACAATAATAGCGTGCCTTAACACTGCTATGGGGAAATCTTTGCTGTCATCACTGTTTTTGTCTCATTAACAAACGAGTTTGCTGACAAATCTCCAATTTTAAGCCTTTAAGCTTTGATAACGAACGAGCCATCAAAAACAGAGAAAAACTTGGATGGCCAAAGCGCTAAATGAACCCATAAATTCTTCGTAAAATTTCGAATTTTCAAAGCGTCATTACTTAGAGATTATCTGATAAAAATTGCGCTCAAAGTCTCAGAGATAGCTCATTATCTAATGCACTTTCACGATTCAGTACTGATGTTTTGGCTCATAGATTAGAAAACGGCGGGCGTATGCTAATGAGGCAAAAAATGTAAACAAAGATTCTCCTTTTGGCTTGTTCGGATGTCCCCATTTATCCTCGGAAAAACCTTAAATAACCACAACCAGGTTTTCTGAGCCCGGGAGACTGAGCACCCCCAGCAAACCATTGTTTTAACGAAAACCGCTGGTCAGCAACCTGGTTCTGGTCAATGCTGTCTAAAGTCTTCCTTTATCCTAAGGGAATCTAATAGAGTGTTTTCACATGACGGCACGGCCGCCATGTTGAAGGAGTGAAATATTCTTTTGGGAATTGTACTATATTTTTATAAAAAAACACTCATCCTCTTGTTTTAGTATGGTATGCAAATATGACTGCTGGTCACATGAGCGAAAACATTCCATAGAGTGCCCTGATATGACGTCAAGGCAACAATAGGCTTGTTGGTGTCCTCATTTATCCTTCGGGAATCGAAATCTGTTTTTTTTTTATACGAATTCTTTCTAGTGTTTCAGTTTTTAAAACATTTAACAGACACGTTTTCTCATTGCAGACAAGAAATCAGTAAGATTCGGCAGAAGAGTCTGTTGGTGTCAACTGTTGAAGCAATCATATGCTGCTCATCTTCAATTGCTGTTTTTCTTTCGGCTCTGTTTCTCGTGCTGAGTGATCGGAGGTTGACTCCGGTAAACGCATTTATGCTGCTTTCCTTTATGAATCTTTTTAGAGTAATTGTTTCGACTTACTTGGGGAAAGGTCTCCAAGTTGCGTTTGAAGCAGTTGTGTCACTCGGCAGGATGAGGGATTTCTTACTTTTGGAAGACTTACCATCATCCTCCAAAGGCTCTAACCCTTTCAAGAGTTTGTCAAAAGATGATACCACATTAAGCAGCAACGGCGATATATCAGAGAGAAAGGCAAGGGATCCTTTAAGATTAAACCAGAGTGGCAAAAACTATGACCAGGAAGAGATCATCGGTTACGAAGACTCAGAAAACGCTCTGGTTGTTTCAAATCTAAGTTATACGATGAATACAGGAGCCGAGAACAAACGTCTTCTAGACGATATCAGCTTCGTAACACCAAGAAATAGTCTCACCATTATCTGTGGTCAGGTAGGGAGTGGAAAATCGACATTGCTCTCCGCTATTGCCGGGGAGGTCATTCTCTCTGATGGAGCTGGACGGTTTCCAGGAACTCTAGCGTATGTTCCTCAAGTGCCTTGGGTGTTTTCTGGGACCATTAAGGAAAACATTTTATTCAATGTCCCATTTGATCCCCAGTGGTATTTTACGGTTCTCGAGGCTTGCGGCCTGAGGGAAGATATTCAACTATTTCCAGACGAAGATGACACAATTGTGGGGCAGAGAGGAGCCGTTCTCAGTGGTGGACAAAAAGCTCGTGTAAGCCTAGCCCGAGCTGTTTATTCATTTGCCGATGTATACATCCTTGATGATCCACTCAGCGCTGTAGATCAAAAAGTTGGTGACCATATCTTTGAGAAGTGCATTTGTGATCTCCTGGATAAGAAGATTCGAGTTTTAGCTTCTCATCATTCCAGTCATCTTCAAAAAGCTGATCAAGTTATTGTTTTGAGCAACGGTCGTGTCCAGGAAAAGGTTAAACCCCAGCTAAGACGGGCAAATGGTAGAGAGGAAGTTCTCTCGAATACCTCCGTTGGCGAATATCAGATCAAGAAAGATTCATTTAGGAGTCAATCATCTGGTGACAAACCAAATGGACTAGAAATTCCTGAAGAGGATCGCGCGATTGGAAACGTTTCATTTCGTCTCTATTGGGATTACTTTAAGAGTGGAATGCATCCAGTTTTCATTGTTGCCTTGATTGCTTTTTTTCTTCTCACACAACGTAAGTCGAGCCAATTTTGTGCATATGTAGCATTTTACTCAGAGCGTTTGATTTGTGGAAAGTTAAGGCGGGATAATAAAAGCAGTTAATGTTTAAGTGTGCATCCCTTTCAATAGGCCATTTCCGAGTTCATGTCTACCTCCTCTTCAAAGCGAGTTTAAGTGCGAAGGTTTTGTGATGGTAATTAGTTCTACTTTACATAAGAATGACTACTAATTTTCATAACAAAGACTTCGCACTTAGCCTCGCTTTGAAGAGGAGCCAGGCAAGAACTCGGAAATGGCCTATTATTCTCTTAACCTTTTTCACGTAACGTTAGTTTCATGTCAGGCCTTAACCGTGGCAACTGCGACGGCAACGAGTAAGGAAATAAACCGCGGGTTTCAATGAAGAACAACAATCGTATGGTCAGTCCTGATGAATTATGTTAGCCGGGGAACTTAAGCAAGTTGGATATGAGATGTTAGTTGGCTATAGACAGTCTCATATCCAACAAGCGCGAATGGAATAATTGTTTTATTAATTCCTTAAACTCTAAAAGTTTGGAAGTAAGAAATTCGAGAGAAAAAAGCGAGAAAATCCGAGCGAAATCGAAAAACTTGATGAAGATGCGATGTTGAGTGATGATACCTTGTGGTCAGACAGAAGCAGGCTCATTGACGTTAAGTGAAGCAGTGTTAAAAGAGTCAATCCTTGTAACAAGACATTTCCTCGAAATTGTGGAAATAAGTTTGAGCCACCTAAAATAAAACCTCAGCGAGATGAAATTATTCCTGAAATACTCGCGATAGTACATAGTTAGGTTATGAAGTGACGTTTCATTGCCTTGTCTTTTTTTACCCCTTTATTGATATCTAAAATTATAACACAAGCAATCACTGAAATCGTTCACAACTATTGTTGTGTCCTTGCTTTCAGCTGCTGTCGTCTTTCCGGATGTATGGCTTTCCTATTTATCAAAGCAAACTTTGGAACAGCAACAAAAAATGGATAACATTGTCATTTACAGCAGTGCTACAGCTGTATCGTTTGGTCTGGCAGCCATCCGAGTCTTTCTCTTTTTCCTTGCATCGCTTCGATCCTCACAACAACTGCACAATAAGATGGTGAAGGCCATATTGCACTCCCAGCTGTTATTCTTCGACACAAATCCAACTGGAAGAATCTTAAACCGTTTTTCAAAGGATATTGGAAGCATGGACGAGCAACTACCTCAGTCGTTCGTACTTTGTATCCAATTCACGCTCCTTGTCGTTACAGCAGTCCTCTTACCTGCCATCACAAATCCTTGGTTGTTGCTAGTCTTGCTTCCTACTTTGGCAGTGTTTTTCCTCTTTACCAGATATTACCTTAAGACTTCCCGAGAGCTGAAGAGATTAGAGTCAATATGTCGGAGTCCAGTCTTTTCGCATTTTTCAGAGACCATGGCCGGCCTGGACACCATTCGTACAAGAGCGATGGAGGATGTATTCATTGAACAGTTTTACAGGTATGACGGACGTTGGTTGAGCACCAGGCTGCCATGCGGGAGGTTGTGAGTTCGACTCCGGCCGGACCAACACTCAGGGTCTTAAAATAAGTGAGGAGATAGTGTTGTCCGCAAATGGTTAGAGTTTCAAGTCTTCTCAGATAAGGACTATAAACCGTAGGCCCTGTCTCACAACCCTTCAATGTTCATAAGCCTGTGGGACGTAAAAGAACCCACCCACTATTCGCAAAGAGTTCCCGGTCTTGTGTATCATGGTTGGGGAGGGTTAATGCTCGGTATACTAGCTACATCAAGCTACTCTAAAATACGAGAGTAGGTAAAGATATGATATGATACATGATATGATTGAGAGAACACGTCTACGACAAACAGCGATCGTCTGGATGAACTTTGCGTTTGGACAAAAGTCATTAAATACCGTCGTTGATTTTTATGTGATTTCTCTTTCTGCTAGCTACAGATATGAAGCAACCCTCCACCCGCTCCTCCGTACTGTTGAGCATTTGAGACACGGTGCCTCACTCGTGAAAGAGCTCAAGGTGTAATTCTACCTTATCACATGCCTAGCATAATTAACGACATCTAATCCCTCCAGCCTGAGGTCATGAAGTCAGTCTCTTCCTCCAGCAAAAAATCGGGGAAGAATCCCATTTTTTTCCAGAGAGAGGGGACTTCTAAACTAGGCTTTGGTTGCCTTTTAAGTTCCTCATTTTCAGTTTCTGTAAAGAGTTAGTAAATATTTGGAAACCGGAGATCCTATCTACTCTCTCGAATTTTGTTTTTCAGTTTTTGCGGGAATGACTTGACAACCTCTAAAGATTAGAAAACTTTTCTCACACCTTAAACAATTGGGTTTGTGTCTCTCTTTAAGTACATATGACTTGACACCTTTACTTCCCGTTAATATCAGGCATCAAGACTTACACAACCAAGCGTTTTATATGGTGTTTGAAAGTACGAGGTGGTTTGGTCTGCGTGTTGACCTTTTGTGTGTTCCCTTTGTCACGTGTGCAGCTCTTGCTTCGGTCGCTCTTTCGATGGATCCAGGTAAGTCAATAAGCTCATGTATACACCTTATTCAAAGCGTTGCATTTAGGCTACAGTAGCGTAAGGGAACTCCGTTCCAGAGAAGAGTCAAATGGCAAGTAATTCGTTCCTGAGATGTTCTTATTCCTGTACTCAAAGAGTCTGTTTCTATTTCGACCACCCTGGTGCAGAACAGTTAATAAACTTACCTTTCGGTTAGCAAACTAAAAAGACCGATTACCTTTAGTCAAGTGGACAGCCAGACAGGTGAATTTATCTCGGGTTGAATTGTTTTGCTTTCCTGTCACGACTCACTGCCAGTGATTCTGTTTTAAAAAGGTACAGAATCACTGCTAATCATAACCATTACAATTTTCTCAAATTTGATTGGTACATTAACTACTTTATTTTTCACCAATTATTGTTTAGAGTTGAAATCGGACAGTGAAATCGGACAGTTGGAAAATAAAAGTTAAGAATGTTGCTGAAAGTGCCAAAATCTTAACAAATGTCCAGACGTTTTGGGACTGTGCCCTTCATCAGTGGAATTTTCGTTAATCAAATCAGACAGTTGCCTGTAATCGGATACCTGAAATCGGACAGTTACATCAGCCAATCATATTAAGTGCACTCAGCTTAATCGACCAATCACAGAATTTATCACAATAACCATAGCAACAACCTACCAAACTGGGGATTTTCCAAAATGAACGAATTTGTAACATTAGACAGTGAAAAAGGAATGCATTAATTTTGTTTTCTCGGAAATTGTAATGGTTATGATTAATTGGTAACAGAACTTCGTGTCGTCCAATTCGGTCTGTAATCACACTCGTGATTAAACAAATGAGACTCCCGCTACGCGGTCGTCCGATTTTGTTAATCAATCGTATGATTACAGACCAAATGGGACTCCATTTAGTCCTATTACCATTATAAACCTTGAGGTCGGAGCAATGAAAGCGATAAAGACACGTGATTTTTGGCCGAAAAAGATTTGTATTAATGGCGCGCAAACAAGAATGTTATATTTTCTTACAAAGATGAAATCACTATAGTGAAGGTTTCGTTTTTATCGTCTGTCGCTATAACCAAGGAAAGAGATGATAGGGATGGATTTGCATTGAGACTTGAAGAAATTGTTCAACGTTAAAGTGCCCCTGTGACCAAAAAAACAATTCTTATTTTTCTTTGGATTTCAAAGCCACCACAGTTTTAAGCCTTGATTTCAAAAAGACACCTGTTCATTTTAACTGGAATTTTCCTATTTAATGGTCCGCCATTACTAACCTTTAAGATCTTGAGAGAGCTGGATCGAGGAGAAAATGACGTTAAAGGCTCACTAGTTTAAGAATGCAATGCGCGTGTACGCCGCAGAATTGATATGCAGCACGGGAGTTTTGGGCTTTCAGACTTTTAAACACGCTTTTTACACATATATAAAATCTGCATTCACATGCTGAAATTTTAAGCGAGTGAGCCTTTGAGGTCAATTTTCCCTTGATCCACCCCTCTGAGGTCCAATCGGTCAGTTTGAAAGTGAGTATATCCAAGCTTTACAATCAAAGAAAACGGCCTTTGGATAAAAATCAAAGCTCAAATTTTGCCAGTGAGGTGTTAAGCAACGCACTTTCAAAATCTGAAGAAAAAAAGGAAATGATTTTTCTTTATCACAGGGGCACTTTAAATTTATGCATGGCGTTTTAAAATATCGCAGAAAGAGTCAATTAATATGGATAAATCATTTTGACTAATTCTGGCCCTTTGATATGATAACTATCTCAGCGAAAGTGCTCATGCGTTTCAACAAGTTTTAACCTGAACATTCTAAATTTTCCGTGACTGTGCCCCTTTAAGCTATGAGCCATCACGAGGTTGTAGCCGAGTTAAAATCACGCCAATAAGACACAGACAGTATTCAATAACTTATTGGATGACTCTTCGTTTTCATTCGTTGTTCCTTGAAATGGATAGAACGGCCGTCAAAGGCTGGTATTACACTGGACAACGCTGAGTAGTGAATATAGACAACATTTCATCGCTGGTTTCTTCTTTAGCAGAGAGTTCTTTTGCACTCTACAAATGCAGGGTCTGCTCTGCAATTAAATGCCGTCTTCTAGAGGTTTGATCATCTCCTTAGGTTGTACACTGTTTTGATGATACCTTAGTTTATTTTAATTTTCAGCCATTGCTGGACTTTCTCTGACGTACGTCATGGAGACTGTGGTTTCTACACAGTTTACAGTTCGGCAATTCTCGGATGTGGAAAACCTTATGACATCCGTGGAGCGAGTAATGACCTACACAAATCTAGAGTCTGAAACAGGATACAAAACCAGTTCACGTCCCTCCATACATTGGCCACATGACGGAGATGTGATATTTCGGGACGTGACTATGACATACTATGAAGGCGGACCTCGGGTATTGCGAAACTTGAATTTCAAGCTCGAAGGTGAGTCTAGGATAGGAGTCGCAGGGAGGACTGGTGCAGGCAAATCATCTCTCGTGGCCGCTCTTTTACGCATGCCTGACGTTCAGGGTGACATCATTATCGACGGAGTGAGAATAAGCGACATTAACCTCCAAGAGTCCAGGCGATGTATTGCCGTTCTTGGTCAAGTCCCAGTTCTGTTCAGTGGATCCCTGAGGCGAAATCTTGATCCAATGAATCAACATGAAGATGTTCATTTGTGGGCAGCTCTTGAAGACGTGCGACTCAAATCGTTCGTAGAAAACCTTCATGGACAATTAAATTACCAATTGCGCGAGAGAGGGGCTAATTTAAGTGTAGGAGAAAGGCAGCTTGTTTGTTTAGCGCGCACCTTATTGAAGCATAATAGAATCGTTATTTTGGATGAACCGACCGCTCATGTTGATCCAGTAACGGAGAAAACCATCTGGAACACCGTGCACGAGAAATTGAAGAACTGTACTGTGATAACGATAGCACATCGGTTAGACACAATCAAAGACTGTGACATGATTTTAGTCTTAAGAGACGGGGAGGTTGCTGAGTTTGGTACATTTGACTCGCTTGTAGGTAGGCAAGACGGTGTTTTAGCTGGCATAGCAAATACATCAAAATATGAAAAAGAAAAAGAGTAAGAACAAATCGATCTGACATGATCTGAACTCTGACATTTATAATACATTTGTATATCAACTTAAAGAAACATTCTGAATACACTAGCCCGAGTTTCAATGTGAAAGTTTATTGAGATGAGTCAGTCGACCATACAATGCAAACAAATCCTAATTATACAGAATTAACTGAAGAGAGTGTAGTGTAACGTGAAGTGCTAGATTTCTATCCCATATGAACCATGTGAGCGTTAGCCCTACTGATGGAACTAAGCCCACACAAGGACAGAGAAAAACTCTGACCAGGGTGTGAATTGAACCCACGACCTTCGAGTTAGATCTCCGCCGCTCTACCGACTGAGCTACAAGGTCAGACGGGAGCAGGCCGTGGGAACTGAAGATGTTAAAGTCACGGCAATTAACATGTACAAGTACAAGGAAAGGTTGCGTTTATACAAACGTTGGCCATGTAGCACTTATATTTTATACAGAATTAACTGAAGAGAGTGTAGTCTAACGTGAAGTGCTAGATTTCTATCCCATATGAACCATGTGAGCGTTAGACCTACTGATGGAACTGGGCCCACACAAGGACAGAGAAAAACTCTGACCAGGGTGGGAATTGAACCCACGACCTTCGAGTTAGATCTCCGCCGCTCTACCGACTGAGCTACAAGGTCCTAGGACCGTACAATAACTCGTGAAGGTTTATAATCTTATGAGAAGAGGTGCTTCGCCAGATACGAATAAAACCACCCCTAAGAAGCGGCCAAAAATATGTGGAAACGTATTCCTCATCTAATGCACAAGCACAAGACCGAGAGGAAAGGAAACAACTTAACGGAATATACAATATAAACTGATCTTTAAAAAAACTGATCGAACTAAAAAGAAAAGCAAGCAAACGGGGACACTGACTGACCTAGAATGACCAAAGTCTCCCGCCAAAAATCCTAACTCCCATTTTCTGACTAATTTAACCAATCATTCAACCCTCAGAATTTACATTTCATGGAAATGTTGATGTGAAGATCCAGTATAGTTTAAATGCTTATGCATTAAAACTGCTCGGCGAATATAAATAAAAAGCCGTTGTCCATTCGCGTGAGTCAGTTATATGTGGGTTTAATTCGGCTTCGCTACACTAGCAAACTCGATGTTGAATTAACCGCTTACATGTTATTACCGTTCTTACGGTTTAATTTCCCTTAAATACTTTGCAAAGACCATGGTATTAATTAGAGTGTAGTGGCCTCCATAAAGAAATTTTCAACACGAAGACACTTCGTAAAAGGCGTAGTACTTACCGGTAGCCATATACGGTTGATTTCTCGATCAACTGTGGGCGCACACAGAGCAAAAAAAACGGCAATTTATTTGTAATATGTTATAAGATGTTATTTGTCGTTCTTGTTTTATAATCTCCAGTCATTTTTCTTGCCCTAAAGTTGTATATCTGTGATGCTGTTTATTGATCGCCATCTTGGATGTCAATCGTGCTTGAGTGAATTCGAACAAAAACAGAGCCTGAAGCGACCGCTTTTATAGTGCGTCTTGTTTAAGACGAATGGAGATTTCTTGTATATGTAATCAACAACCAAAAACAAAAAGATACCGCAGTTTTTCTCTGTTTGAGTGAAATTCTTGCGAAAACACCCGATCTTCGGGACCATAACAAGCCCCAAAAACTGTCTTGAATATTGCGTGCAACGAAGCCGTTTCGATCTAGTAGCTTTCAATTAACTACTTGCACAAATCCCTTAATACAGTTCATCTCGGGGGGTATTTGCATTAAAACAATTGATATCCTTTTTACTGAAGCATGATACAGTCCCAAGGGTAATTTTATGTAAAGAATCCCCAAAACGTGTTGTATTATGGGATTGTGCAAGTAGAGAATGGGAAAAATGTCCCAAAGGCATTGACTTTTAAGTTGCCCTAATATGAAAGGGTCACGGAGTCATTCAGATCCTCCACCAAATCTCAAGTCTAAGGTTGTTTGGCTTGACAAGTGCAGTGTTATTAATTAAATGAACACGGTTTGAAAAGGGGACTTGAGTCTATTGTAGGTATTATCCTGTCCAGTTGGCCTTTAATGGGGCATCCTCTGTTTTTCCAATTCATTGTCAGTTGCATGACAACTGGAGTAGTATAATGTATTGCCAAAGCCCCCAAAACAGCATTGACAATTAATCATGAAATGCCTTTAGGGAAGTGACGAATAACATTTTTTCAACCTCTCCACTTTAATTCACTTGACTCCACAAATGCATGCCTATTTTTTGTAGAGAAGAACACCTATTACTATTTACTTCATGACAACAACAAATTCAAGGTTTGCACTCGCATTGTCATTTTACATTATTGGAAAGCTTATAAAACTGAATGGCGAATCGTGTAGATCAGTTCATAATTCTCTCATTTTCAACAAATTCCATTTGACGTGCACTGAACAGCTTAAAATTTCAACTCACTGAACCGCTCAGAGGAGCTTTTAGATGCCAGGGAAGAGTTATCATGTCACATTTGAATTTTTTCGACAGTGTACGAGTGACGATAACTGGGAATTTTGACGAAACGAATCCTGGCGTTCATATTTTTGTGGAGGACCGGTGCACGAGTAAAACTGTAGTTGGATTTAATTTAAACTTGATCCCACAATTAAGGCGAGGGAGATGAAGCGGAAAGCGAGACAGATCGTAGACTTTGCCGGATCAGTAGATCATTTCGCCAGCGGTCGATTCGGCCTTCATACAAAAAGTCTACATTGTAGGCGAAACGACAGATTACCGGAGAAAATTTGCTTGTACAAAAGGCAAAAAGCGTATCCTGTCTCGTTCCAGTATATGCAAATACACCGGTCTTTTATAAGTGGATAAGTGGTTTGCTTCTTGACTGAATAGTCAATTAGTCTCAACATTCAAATGGAACTCTTCGTTTGCATGAGGGAGCCAAAATATCCTCGACTTGGATGACGACAACGGTAAGTACATCGCACATTTTCCTGGCTTGACATGCATGATCCAATTCACAGACTTTTGAGGTTTCTGTGTCACGATAAACTACTATGCATTATAGTTTTTCCCAATATCTATACGAGAGTTTCCAGACAGAGAAGGAAGACCGTCTAGTTGATTTTGATTTTCGCCCCATTTCAAGTCGTGTCGTAACATAGGTGTTATCTATGATGAAACTCTTTTGTTCGGCAAACACATCAGTAGCTATCAGTTCTATAAGTAAAACATCTTTCTGGCATCTCATGACTATATGGGGTATTCGTCGTTATCTTGATAATGATTCCCTGTTGACTTTAGTTCATGCCTTTATAACCAGCAAATTGGACTACTGCAACTCTTTGCTCACTGGCCCGTCCCGAATCGAAGTACTTAGTCAAACGTCTCCAGAGTGTACAAAATGCTGCTGCACGCTTAGTATTTGGTTCGAAGAAGTACGAGCACATTTCGCCTGTTCTACATCAGCTACATTGGCTACTAGTTGAAAAAAGAATCACTTTTAAAATTCTTCTAATGGTCTACAAGTGTCTCCATAACAACGCTCCGACAGATATACCTGATCTTATCTTAAGATATAAGCCTACTAGAGCACTAAGATCGGGCTCTAAAAACCTTCTAATTATTCTTCGCTTCCGGACAAAAGGATATGGAGATAAGGCATTTTCTGTTCTTGGCCCTTCCCTATGGAACAGCTTGCCAGACGGAGAACGCATGTTTTATGAGTCAATGAGTCATGAGTCAATGGACTCACAGTCAATATAGCAATAATTTGTTGATTAAGCCTAAGCCCTCGTTTCAGTGATTAGGCCTATAAGCACTCTTTCATTTTATGGTTTAATTAACTGCACTAACTCGTTGACTCGTTGACTCGTTGACTCATTGACTCATAAATACTTGACACTCTGCCAGACGATCTCAAAAATCAGAAGACGCTAGAACACTTTAAAAGATAACTTAAGACATATTTATTTCATCACGCTTTCATTTAATTATTATCAATTACAATTTTAAATTCTATTTAAGCGCAATCGAACTCTGGGAATTTGGCGCTATACAAGTGTATATATTATATGTATATATTATATTATTATATAGGATTGAAGATAGCCGCTGTTGTGAACATTACTAAGGATTAACGAGAGGAAAGCCTGTACCACACTTGAAAACATGACCACGGCA
>OX421453.1:40040925-40053425 GCA_949126865.1 Montipora capitata | reverse complement strand
TTTCAGAAAGCATTCGATAGTATACACCGAGAAAGTTATGGAAGATCCTCCAAGCTTATAGAATACCACCTATATTATATACGATTATCAACCTTATTAAGATGTTCTACAATAACTTTGAATGCAGTATCATCCTCGGAAATTCCATTACAGAAGTAACATCCGGAGTGCGTCAGGGCTGCGTACTCTCGCCTATCCTCTTCCTTGTTACAATCGACTGGGTGATGCGCCAAACAACTTCCGAACGCCCCCGTGGAATACAGTGGACTCTCTTCTCTCACCTTGAAGACCTTGATTTTGCTGGCGCTATTGCCGTCCTTTCTTCAACACCTGCCCATCTTCAGGAAAAATCTGACGATTTTAATATGAATGCCAAGATGATGGGACTGCCTATCAGCAAAAAGACTGAAAAGAAATCCAAAATCATGTGTGTCAACTCTGGTGCAACAAGGTCAGTCAACATATATCGATGGAGAACCGCTAGAACATATAGAACATATAGAACATATAGTTCACTTATCTCGGGAGTGTGATCAGTACGGATAGCAGTGTCCAGAAGGACATAAAGGCCAGGCTTAACAAAGCCAGGTGTGCATTTAGTAGACTCAAAAACATCTGGAAGTCTAAACAGTATAGCCTTAAGACTTAAGTGCGCATCTACAACAGTAACGTCAAGTCTCTGTTACTGTATGGCTCTGAATGTTGGAGGATTGTCAAAAGGGACATAAACAAAGTCAGTGCTTTTCACAATTATAGCTGTCTGCGAAATATCTCCAACATCTTCTGGCCCAACAAAATTTCCAACAACGACCTTTACAAGAAGACTGGATGCACCGGTATCGACCTCGAAATTAACATACGCCGGCTCTGATGGTTGGGACATGTACTACGAATGCCGCCAGAGAGGATACCCAAGGTTGCCCTTAGGTGGACGCCCGCAGGCAGAAGGAAAAGGGGGTGGCCCAAAACCACTTGGAGGAAGACGGCTGAGATTGAACTAAGTAAGATGGGTCTGACATGGGGAGAGGCTCAGGCAATTGCGAAGGACAAGAATCGTTGGAGGAGGGTCATTGTTGCAGCCCTATGCCCCAATTGGGGCTATAAGGATCTATAATGATGACGGGCGTTATGAGGATTAGCGGTCTCACTATCGTGCCCCTGAGAGGCTTTAAGGGACGATAGCACGACCATGAAGTCCAGTACGATAAAGGAAACAAATGTTTCTTGCTGACACGCTTTCCAGAGCATATCTCCCTTCATGTACACAAAGATGAAGTTCATTTGAAACCATCAACATGATCAAATACTTACCGATTTCTGAAGAGACACTTTTGCAGATCCGGCGTGAGACGGAGAAGGATGAGTCACTTCAGGTTCTGAAAACTGTTATCATCCAGGGCTGGCCTGACGACAAGAATGCCTGCCGTCACGGAACCCCATCAACCACGTCCAACCACGGCGCCCGTGATGGCAGGAACGCCTGCTTCTCCTGTGAAGCCACCAGAGCTGAGAAGATCCCAGCGTGTCCGCCAAGTCCCGAAATAACTGCAAGACTTTGTCTTATTATGCATGACAGAGTTGTCTCAGGATTTCTCTGCAAACTCTACTAACCACTTAAGCGAAAATTTGTAAGAGCTCCTAGGACCCATATTGTAATATTTATCTGTATGGTAACACTTTTTAGGGGCCGTTTACATAAGGAAGGTCTTTCATTTGCCTATTTCGTTTTCTGCAAAAGGGAGGGGGTTATAACATGTGTTAGAAATTTGCACGATTTAACATAGGCACGGGCTCTATGATGATTAGCGGTCTCGGCTGCTAATTAATAGCTGTGGTTACACACACCTTGGGTTTGGGGCCTTCCGGAGGGTAAATGGCTTGGTTTTGGTTCAGCTCAGGTTTCATGTTACCCTTGGGGATGCGGTTACACAGTAAAAGACTCCACTCAAGGTAAAATATAATTAGATATTAGTTCACTGACCTTGAAAATTAGTTCTGCTTTATGATTCGCCAAGACACCTCAAGGAGGAGATAAACTGTGCTATTCAGTTACGTGAAGTTCTTATATTCTTTTTGATTTATCCATGGAAATAACCCTAGGGCAGTTTCGGTCTAGGGAAAGCGGTTACACACAAAAACGTCATCCATGGATGAAAGGGGTAATGTAACCACATCTAATATTCGTATTTTAGAGTTTAGATGGTCAGTTTAAAAATTTACTTTGTTCTTTCAGATCTCTCAGTGTTTCGCCCGTGAAAGGTTTTTCGATTTTAGCTCTCACTGGCTCCCGTCCTACTCTTGCTTTTTTTTTATTTGCAAATACAATAAATATAAGTGCTGAACAGATACAGAGATTGAGGTACAAAGAATAATTAAGTTCATCTTGTTAAATTACATGTACATGGAAAGTGAGCTCCTTATATAATCATTATCATAAATGAGAAGGAAAGAAAACCAAAAATAAAGAAAAGAAATTGATTGGAAATAATTATTGAAAATTCGAAATGGAACAAGCTGTTGTGTTGTGATCTTATATCGCACCATGTTTGGTTATCAGCCATGGTCGGTGGAATTCTAACAAATTAAAGAAGGAGCGCTGCAAAACATTTCCAATTGAGATGTTTCTTTTTTCGTCGTTTTATACTCAACCCCTGTCGGTGAAACTATGTGGTCCTTTCAAAACAACTTCTTCAAGCCTGGCCAAGCTGATGCTTTTCTCCACCAATTCTTTATGGATACTAATGGTCGATCATTCATTCCTTTATCATGTGGTTGCTAGACTGCAAAACAGTCGTATTTTTTGCGAACGCAAGCGACACGGTAAAATAATATTCAAACGAAAGGTCTGGAGCGAGTGTAGAAACGGCGAGGAAGAATGGGGAGAGACGCCTCACACGTACGGGCGTTTGAGGCTCGCGCGCTTCACACGCGAGGATCACGCTTACGGCGCTTCGCGCCTTCCGAAAATGGAAGAAAACGACTGTTTTGCAGTCTATGTGGTTGCCAGAGCAGCAAGTTTACGCAATATGCTCTTTTATCAAGACAACTCGCTCGCATGACTTCCCAATCACGTCCAATTAGTGATTAAAAGCCCATTCACCATTGTCTCTTATTCTTTTGCGTTGCAGATTACTCTTGTGGGACAGCGAACACTTCAAGAGTTTCAGAGAGGTCACGTCATCGACTTGTTGTCCAATGACATTCAGCGAATGGAATTGGCTCCTCGCTGGTTTTTTGAAATGATTTCGTTGATTTTTCTTGTCCCAGTTGTCATTTACTTGTTTTTCAATCTTTTTCACTGGAAGGCTCTGATTGGAATACTACTTTTACTCGGCGTAGTTCCATACTTTCTAGTGGTTTCTTATCTGGTTGGAAAACTGCGATGGCAAGCAGCTCAAATGTCCGATAAACGTATCGCGTTAACGAACGAGCTGGTCTCTGGGATACGAGCTGTGAAGACTCAAGGTTGGGAACAGAACTATGAAGAAAGACTGAAAGAAATAAGAAGGTAAGGCACATAGTCGTAATTTAAAAAGAAAAATAAACTGACTAACTTTCTTGAATGTCTCTCTAAGTAACTGACTTACACGCTCCTTGACTGGCTGACAAGAAAATGGGTCGTTGATAAAACGCGCAAGCTGTCTTGCACGGACTGTAAGAGAATACGATGGTCAGAAATATGTCCCTCAACCCTCAGATTTTTTAACGGTGACATACGTGGAATCCTCGATCTATGAAATGATGAAGCCACTGCATAATATAGCGAGGTGGCAATTTAAATTTCGGGATTTCGCTAGCCAGGAATCCCTTTTCCGATCAAACTTGTAGTGAGTACGTTTTCTTCTCCGGCGTGTGGGTAAACCGGGGATCTTTTATGAAAACGTGAAGGTACCCAAAGGTCTTTGTGAAAGATTCAAGTGGAACTGGACATCCATAGGACATTATATTATGGACACAAAGTATATATGAGTTGCTGAAACCTTACCAAATTTGTGTCTCAATTGCAGGCAAGAGATAGCCAAGATTCGTCAGAAGAGTCTGCTGATGTCATCTGTTGAGGCAATAATTACTTGCTCAGGTTCAATTGCTGTTTTTCTTTCCACGTTGTTTCTAGTGTTGGGGAATTGGGAATTGACTCCAGTAAGCGCCTTCATGATGCTTTCTTTTATGAATCTTTTGAAATTACATATGACTGATAGCTTGGGAAAAGGGTTGCCAGTAGTGTTTGAAGCAGTTGTGTCACTCAGCAGAATAGAGGAGTTCTTACACTTGGAAACTTTACCATCGTCTTCCATCAACTTTCACTGTTTAAAGAGTTTAGGCGAAGATTATGATGAGTCAGAAAGCACTAAAAACCATACAAGTTATTCGTGCGAGAGAACGAACACATATTTTTTCAAGGGAAATAAAGAAAGAATTCAAACAAACTACACAAATAATATCCAGGAACTAAATCTCTCCTCTCAAAACAAAGGAAATTCGCTGATTGTGTCAAATTTAAGTTACAAAATGAATGGAGACAACAAGTATATTCTTGACGATGTCAGTTTCGTGACACCTACAAAGAGTCTCACCGTCATCTGTGGTCAGGTTGGGAGTGGAAAGTCCACATTGCTCTCTGCGATTGCGGGAGAAGTCAACTTATCTGGTGGAATTGTAAGGTATCCGAAACCTCTAGCCTATGTCCCTCAAGAACCTTGGGTGTTTTCTGGAACGATCAAGGAAAATATTCTGTTTAGTGAGACTTATTACCCAGATTGGTATGCCACGGTTGTCGAAGCTTGTTCTTTGAAGGACGACATCGAGCTATTTCCGGAAAAAGATGAGACGATTGTAGGTCAGAGAGGAGCCGTTCTGAGTGGTGGACAAAAGGCTCGTGTCAGTTTGGCTAGAGCTGTTTATTCGTGTGCTAATGTTTACATTCTTGACGATCCCCTCAGCGCTGTAGACCAGAAAGTTGGTGACCAAATATTTGAGAAATGCATTTGTGGTCTATTAAGTGAAAAGATTCGAGTTTTAGTCTCTCACCATTCAAGACACTTAAAAGAAGCTGACCAAATTGTTATTTTGGACAATGGTCGTGTTCAGGAAAAGAAAGCACCACAGCAAAGAAAAAGAAGCAAGGGAGATGGCGTTCTTATGAATGGTTCCATCGATAAATATCTGGTCGACAGGAATCCACCTGTCAGCCAGTCTTCTGCTAACGAACCAAAAGGGCTGGAAATCCCCGACGAGCATCGAGCGATTGGAAACGTGTCATTTAGGCTTTACTGGGAATATTTTACGAGCGGAATACATCCAGCTTCTGTTGTTACCTTGATTGTTTTCTTCATTTTCACACAGCGTAAGTCAAGTGATTTCGGTGTGATTGTGTGACAATTAATTCAAAGTCGTATTTTTCTAATTTCAAAATGAGCGCCGTTCTCTTTGATGAAAAGAGCTTTTGCAGAAGCGACGATGTCGAGATGTCGAAAATGCTATGAAAAGATAGCTCTTTCATGCTTCACTCATTTTATGCATCTTGCTTTGTCTCATTCCTTACGTTTTGCGCCTTCATTAACTTGTATTCTCTAAAAATTCAAATGCCTGCCACCTTTCCGTTCGTGATACCAGTCACATCCAGCGTTTGATTAACTCTGTCGTTATCTGTTTCGACTTTCGCCAGTTGTGACTGCAAACACTATAGACCATCCTACAAAGTGTAATCGTTGATTAACAGTTAAAGCTATGAAAGTCGCGGTGAGACTGTCCCCCTTACAACGAAAACAAGGTGGCATTTTCGAGAAGTACTCACAATTATAGAGAGAAGTTTCCTTTTGTTACCCGGTTTCCATTTCAAATGCTCATTATTTGTGTCTCATTTTCCTACGCACACGATAAATAAAATCATTTAAAGACAGTTTTTCCATTGGGTTTATAGCTGCTGTTATCTTTCCGGATGTTTGGCTTTCGTATTTGTCAAAGAGAAGTTTGGAAGAGCAGCAGAAGGTGGACAACCTGGTCATTTACACCAGTGCGGTAGCAGCATCCTTTGTTCTGGCAGCCATCCGAGTCTTCCTCTTTTTCCTTTCATCGCTTAGATCATCGCTACAACTGCACAATAAGATGGTAAAGGCCATATTGTACGCCAAGCTGTTATTCTTCGACACTAATCCAACAGGAAGAATCTTAAATCGCTTCTCAAAGGACACTGGGAGTATGGATGAGCAACTACCAGAGTTCTCTGTCACTAGTATTCAAGACACGCTCGTTGTCGTGACAGCAGTCCTCCTACCAGCCATTGCAAATCCCTGGCTGTTGTTCATCTTAATTCCTTCTCTAGCAGCGTTCCTACTTTTTTCCAGATATTATCTTAGGACGTCCCGAGAGATAAAGAGGTTAGAGTCAATTTGTCGGAGTCCAGTCTTTTCTCATGTTTCAGACACTATGGCTGGCCTGGAAACTATTCGTTCGAGAGGAATGGAGAAGAAGTTCATTGAACAGTTTTACAGGTATGCCATCAGGTTTATTTTATGGTAAGTTCTTCAGCTCCTCCCCTTCTACTTGTCCAGTTTTGAATTTACATGGGCTGGAGATTACGCCATGTTTCAGATAGTTGCAGAATTTTTGTCACTTTCTATGTTACTAATTTCTGTACTTGTTTCTAACTTTCAAGAATGTTATTAAGACAACAGATTTCAAGTGTAATCTTCGACTAACGAAGTTCGGAGACATTTGGAAACCCGAATCCAATCGGCAGATATGCTAGATAATATAATGAGATAATATAATGAGACGCTTACGTAAGCCGCGAACACCCCGTATAAATGGTACAAAATCTACGTTCACGGCTTTCTCAAGCCGCGGCTTATCCTGGCCTTGGAGTTTATACTCGTATAAATAGTTCCTTTCGCGGCTTACGTAAGCCGCGGCCAGAGGTAGCCGCGGCTTATTTTCTCTCGTATAAACGGCCCTATTGTTAATTTCCCACTCTCAAAACTAACTCTCCCCATTTCCGGGGAGTTTAAAACTTGTATTTGTCACTTTCGTTGTTACCAGTTTCTCTACTTATTCAGTTGTACTGAGCTTTCAAGAATGTTATTAGGTCAACAGTTTTCACATATAATATGTGACTTACGAAGTTCGGAGATACTTAGAAAAAAAATCTTTTAAACTAAATGATTCCGATTAGTACAAGTCAATCTGTCGGGGTAGTAAACCGACACAAAACGAAAGTTACGATTACAAGTAGGTTGCCCGCCCCGATATCGAGCGGTTTTGTTTGTTTGTTTGTTTCTTTTTGTTTTAGCGTTTTTACAGTTTTAGCGTTTCTACAGAATAAACTCTCTGAGGAGAGCAAAGTCTAACTGGATTTAAAGAACATCTGTAGTTAGTATAATTACATAGGTGATTATTGAAAATTCTGTACTCTAATGGGTTGCACCTGAGGTGATTATTGTGCGATAATCAAAAAAGCGATTTTTTTTTCAAAACGCCCGCAAGCCGTTTTGTCGAGGTGACATACGAAAAAATTAATTGTTTTAAAGAAAATGCATATTTTTCAAATAATCACCTATGTAAATATACTAAAACAATTATTCACCTCAGGCTCGGTGAATATCGGTGAATGAAAACCTTGACTTCGTCTCGGTTTGTATTCATCGATATTCACCTCGCCTTCGGCGAATAATTAGGGAGTTTAAGAAACGACGACGGCTACGACTATAACAACGCCACAAAAAAAAAAAAAAATATATATATATCATTGGTTAAAAGAGCATAAATAATCGTGCTGCACGTGCAGCACGGATTTTAGCAAGTATGTTTGCGGTCCTCTGCATAACGACGACGTGAAATCACCAAATTTGCAACAGAGAATCTTTCATTCTCTCTTTCCACTCTGAAATCGCTCGTACCAATTTATTTTTAGGATACTTCGCCCATATTGTAGGACGTGAACGAGACTGAATAATAGCGAAAGACTTTTGATAGAGTCAAGTTATATTTAATTTTGAGGCGACGTTTTCGTCGACCGTCGCCGTCGTGGACGCGGACAGCAACCGGAAGTGAACTGTTTTCCCTTTTAACTTGTCTTCAGACAACCACATCTACATTGCTAAGTATCTTTTCTCTATTAGAGATGATTCGTGTAAAAAACTGGTAGACACCACTGTCCTGGCACGAGAAATGTCCTCTTCCGGTTGCCGTCCGCGTCTTAGAAACGCGCGTGCTTAAGGTGATTCCCGGGTAAAAGAACCCGTCATAGATTTCCGATGAAACTTGGTATGATGACATTACAGTACAAGGAGATGTTAAAAAGGTAATAAAAAGAGGGGGTCACCGTGCTTGTTTTCATGCCACGATGCTGACAAATATGGTTATTTAGGTGACTTTTGGTTATCTCAGTGCACAACAAACAAGATCGATTATTTTTCAATGCGGCGTGCTATATCACACAGAGTTCGACTTTCTTTGATTGCTTATTCATCTACGTCCCAGAAAAAATGGCTTCAAATACCCTGCATTATTAATTGATATTTTTATCCTTTAAAGGAAACATAATTTGGACTTGCTCTGCTGGGCCCGTTACGTCTCTATCTGTAGCATTTATTTCATTTGCCAAAAAAGTAGCTATAGATTTCTGCCAAATTTTTTCTCAGTTATTGCGGATATTGTTCTCATTGAATTTATAAAATAAAAAGTGGGGGTCACCGTGCTCGTTTAAGAGAAAAGGAGCTTTTATCTCGCTATCGAGCTTAGTTTGAGGGAAATCCCTTATGTTTTGTACGCGCGCGCGCTCATGTGCGCGTGCTGATGACGCAAAAATCGTGCGCAGTAGGAATGCGCAATGCAAAACCAGGGAATCACCTTAAGGTGGCCGAACACAGTTTTCGTGCGCGCTCTTGCTAACGCAATGCAGCGCGCGCGCAAGGATTACAAAAAAAAAGTAAATAACATGGCTTCAATACTGCAATCAATTTATTTGCTCGATGCTTCCGCTATCTGTACCATTTTTCCTCACAATTGAACAAAGTATTTTGATGGTTTTAGTCTTCTATGAGAAATGTATGTTAGAAAAGGTAACGATGCAAAGAACGCAGATTTTTCTTTGTTATCGAAAGAACCGAGAAAGAACCGAGAACCGACCCGAGAACTTCACTGGCGAAAAATGTCTGATTGGTCGAGGCCTTGTCATGTGACTTCAATACCTCAAATCAAACATGGCTGCCATTCGGTGTTTATTAGATCAATTTTATTTGATCTCCGTCGACAAAAAAGACCCTTTTTCAGGCCAGTAAAACGAACAAATGTTGCCTGCATAGTGCGTTTCTATGCCAGCGAGATTCTCTTTTAAGCCAACAGGGCTACGAGGAAAATTTCTTTCAAAATTTCAAGGTCAACGCTAGTCTCGGTTGCTAATATTCGAGTGGAAATTGGAAATTGGATTACCATCTTGATTGCAATTCATGCGTTTATCTTTTCAAAAGCGGAACAAAAAAGATACCACTAAATTTCCAAATGGTTTCTCTTCCAACTAAATAGTTACACACTGTTTCCGCGGGGTCCCGCATCTAAAAGAAAATGTTAAGATTTTAGCTTTTTTTTTCAAAATTAAGTTGTTTTAAATTGCCATTCAAGTGGTCCATAGAGGAAAATTTATTAAGACCAAGGGGAAAATTAAGAAATGTATTTCAGTCGTTAAAAATAAATTTTAAAGTGAATTTAGCAGTAATAATAACCATGTCATAGCACCTCATAATGGGTACACTAGAAGGAAACCTTTTAGTTGCAATTATATTTTGTTATAGTTGTTACAAGCAAAATGCCAATTGTTTGCTTTCCTCCAAGTTATAGAAATAAACATAGATTAGGTTAACTCTGAATAGCCAAAACAACAATATTTGATTCAGAAGTCCAGCTTACTAGCAGGGAGAATTTTACTGTAACAAAATATTACTACAGCTGATAATACGCTTTCACCACATTGTAGTGGGTTAGCGTGACAACAAAAATACTTAATCAGGGATTGATTTTATCTTCCAGCAATAAAACAGCAGGAGGATATAAAATTAGGTATTTTCAAAGTTTAGAAAACTTGTTGAAGGTGATTCAGTGCCACCCTCCAAAACTTTTCACAAATTTCACGCTGGCCTACTAAGTACTTCCAGTACAACAAATTATCTAACCTCTCTTTGCGGACTCTGGTTGCAACACAGCTGCTTCAATAATTTTTATCCCCTTGCATTAGATTTAACTTTTAGAAAAACCATAACTTCATATTTCCGTAATAATCGTTCAAAGACATTGAGCAAAAGCATACAAAGCTACATTTGAAAGGGACATAATCCTATGTTGCAGTTTTCTGGATAAGACTTCACAGAAATAACTCCTGTTACCTTTCCATATGTAAAGAGGTCCCATGATTTATGAGTCAATTAGTCAATGAGTCATGAGTCAATGAGACTCACAGTCAATATAGCAATAATTTATTGATCAAGCCTTAGCCCTCGTTTCAGTGATTAGGCCTAGGCACTCTCTGAAATTTTAGCTTTCATTTTATGGGTTAGGGTAACTGCACTAACTCATTGACTCATAAATACTTAAGACTCATATGTAAAAAATATTTCAACATTAGATGCAATGAATTTTTAGCAATTGCTGTAAATAATAGTAAGCATTCCTACCATTTCAAAGGATGAATAAATTAAAGTTGAATGCAGTAAGTGTAAGAAGTAAAAAAAGTGGTCCAATTTATTTAAGCTGTAATCAATTTCCATCCTTGCTTTAGTCCCTGGATAGGGTTAAACAATGGTGGTGAAGTGAAAAAACTACCCCAAGGGGGTACTGCTTATGATACTGAGACCAAACAGCTGGCAGAGTTGCTGCAGTACATTTAAGGCTATAAATCTGAAAAATGAATGGAACTGTAGAAAAATTTGGTAAGCGAGCAAGTAGCTTTTACTTATGAATTGTAAAATGCCAGTCATTTGTCAATTTAGAACTGGTTCCCCTAAGGGGTCAGATTTCTTTAGCCTACATCCAGAAAACAAGATTCTGTTACTTTAAGGGTTGTTTAAAAAAAAAAGACCCCTCCTCAGCAAACTGCATCCTCATGTTTGGATTCTCATTGATTTAATGACTTTAACGATATTATGCAAATTTGTTCTACAATAATACTCAAATACCATAAAAGTATTTTTAACCTAACTCTTTTGCAAAGTTTACTCCTTGAGCTACCAGCTTCAACTTTGATACTTTGTTCTAAAAGCCAAAGCCGTTGTATAGCAATGGTAGAGGCGATGATTAGTCACTTTGTTTTGGTTCAAATGAAGAAAGAAAGTCAAAGTAATGATCACACTTTAACCCTTTCACCCCTAAACCGGCTATACTTGGTATTGTACTCTGTCTAAAGCCAGAGTATTTTGCTCTGTCTAACACCAGACGATTTTACTCGTCAATGGGGAACCCTATGGAGTCAACAGTCTTACAGTACTTCTCAACATAAAGAAAATGAATTCTGTAGACTTGAACATTCCCAAAAAGAAATGCCGTATATTCCAAATATGGTTGCGTAAACTCTTCAAGATTTACCTGCTTCAGGAACTTCAAATCAATGAATATTTTGAATATTTTTCCTGAACTCCTGCAAACTTTGTACACTTTTTAATGGTTTGCCCTTTAAAAGTAACATTCAGAAATAATGCAAAATTAATACAACTGAGGCAGTTTTGCATTATCTACAAGACAAGACAACAATATCCTTTATTCAAACACAATCAATAGTAAACCAATAACACATGTTTGTGGGGTCATGTGCTAGCTATAATAAAGATACACTACAGGAAATAAAAGCTTAAAACTAACTATGTGACAGACATAGGAAATCTACACATAAGGGATAAGAAAAATAAATCAATTGCTATCCAAAATATCATATTGCGAATACACCAAAAGGTAACGGTTGATCGACAAGTTCCTTGTGCAAAATGGTAGAGCATGTTTGAAGTCCAGCAGGACCAAGATGAGAAGTTATGATAAAAACTTTAAACATATTTTTTACCAAAATTATTTTACTGCCATCAACCCCAATGAGACCTTATGCATGGGACACTGTTTCTAGCTGCAGCTCCAAATCACATAATATATTAATAAATTTTGCCATGTACGAAAAGAACAAACATGTGGGGTGTAAGCAAAAAAAGTCCAAGGCAATAAAGCTTCCTTTCAGCCTTTTCAGGAACAACTATCCACTGTCAACCATACTTGACTCAAAACAGAATTTCCTTGATCCAACAACACATGACAGTCCCCTAAAACCAAAATTACATCATTAATGCTTCCAGAAAACAATAGTCTAAAAAAACCTGAATCTACAGATACCTATATACATCTGTACCTACACTTCTGTTCTTCCAAACATTATTTTAACATGGATTTTGATTTTGATTTTAAACTCAAATTAATTGCAAATCCATAACTTGGTAACTACTTGAACGCAAGGATCGTTGACTTGTGACTGC
>OX421453.1:40030925-40033425 GCA_949126865.1 Montipora capitata | reverse complement strand
TGATGTGGTGTGGAATACACAAACTTGGACTTGCTGTGAGGCCTCTACAGTTTGGTATGTTACTTCAATACTTTCAAGTTTTACTGGGGAGAGGAAGGGATCAGGTTATGGGACGGTATACATCAATGCTTTTGACTGTGATATCACCTCTTGGGATAGACTGTCCTTGGCATTTTAAAGGCCGACTTTCTGCCAGGTGGCTGAGCATAGTTCCAAGGATATGTGGCATGTGTCACAGGGGTCAGGTAAGTGTGCTTTTTTATAACCACACGACCCAGCTGACCATACAAAAACTGGGTATCTGATGGCTGTAAAACAAAAGAAGTAACAATAAGTTAAAATTCATCTATTGCTTGTTTTCACAACAGCTAACGACCCAGAGAAAACCAAAGAAGAGAGACTTTAGTGGAGTCGCTATGATACAGAAGATCGCATTGGAATTGCCAGTTGTTTCTATTTCGTTCCAATGGACCTCTTTAGCATGTACGTTTTGTTTTCCCATTTCAGACCACGTGATGTTCTCAAGGGAACTTTCTTTTTGTTTTTACGTAAGTTATGCATACATATGAACGTGCAGAAGACAACATTTGAAAGAAACTTTTCCCTGGTGTAACATCACGTGGTCTGAAATGGGAAAACAAAACGTACAAGCTAAAGAGGTCCATTGTGCTACTTGCCAAGTGGATTAGGATCAAATTATAACTTGGGTTTTCGGGGGCTAGAAATAGTTGGGCATTGTTATTTGTATCCATAACCAAAAAGAGCTAAATTGATTTGAGTCTGATTCCACCACAAATTGCCTTTGGGGATTTTAAACAAGGAAATTATGTTGCTTTGGACACCACACATAAACAATCTATTTCTCAATGGTTTGTGAATTTCGTCCTACATGTATCCCTTTACCTCTATTAAAGTTACAAGATAATCTTTTCTGTGAAACATATAATAGATAATAATCATACAATAGTGTGAAAAATTGGATTGAATTGGTAAAACCCTACGAATGTCTGCCTTTGTGGCTTAGTCACCACCATCAGAGGCAGCAAACAACTCTGAATAATAAAATGCTGCACCTTCTCATCCTTAGTGATTCTTTTCTTCATTCGTTCTCGCTAAATGCCATCTCGACAGTAATTGGCTTTCATTTCAATTGGAGCCTGCAGTCCCTACCCCACTCTGAAATTCTTCAAACCTGTTTTCTAAACATCGTTAACATTTACTATTCTTTCACTTATGTCCAGAATTACATACTTAAAAATTGTATATATATATATAAATATATATCTAAAGGTTTAACGACGCAGGTCCACATCAGCCTCCGACTGCCTTAACTTTAACCTTCGACCACAAAATAAAGTATGTATGTACAGAACACCGAAAGCCAAAAACCGTACCTCGAAGCGCCGTTGGTGAATGGTAAAATCCGAGACTCGCAGAGACGCCGAGATCCTAGTTAAAAATCCGAGCCCGAGACTCCAAAAAAGTAAAAACAAACCATGCAAAAACGCTTTTCGAGATTTCGAGATCCTGCCAAAGTTTCCGAAAGCACGTTTTTCGAGAGAACGCACGCATTGTTGTCAACAGCTGGTTATAAGTTAAATTATGTTAAAGAAATGAGCAGCTTTTTGCTCCGATTTTAAAGTGTAGCGTTCGGAGTTTACCATTTTGAAAACACCCTTGCCGAATGTTTGAAATCACTGTGTGGACTCGTTCCATACAGCTTTTTCTCAATCGAACAATAGCAAAGCATCTAAACTTGCCTTGGTATCCTGTTTGGAATGCCTTGGCAACGAACGGGTAAGTGGTTTTTCCGGCTTCTTTTCTTGTCTGTCGTGAGCTCGATTCGCTCGATCACAAATATACTCTTCTTCTGTCATTTCTCAGGTTTGTTTGCTGAACAAATGTTCTGCGATTCGAGCCAAAAGTTAACACAGTACACATCGCATCGTCAACAAATATTGCAATTGCAATAAAATGCAAGGCGCTTGTGCCCAGTCCTTTGATTTCGTCAACCTTTTTCAAAATGGCGGGAGGTTTCATTAGCACACAGAAGAATTCTCGTTGCGTGTTGATTTCAGTTGGCAAAGAGTCGTGCTTTAGTTTGCAGAACTCCTAATGGAAACGTTCAGCTTACTAGAGAAGTTGAAGGGGAGTATTCAACGTGATCATCGAGGTAAGCTGAAAAAGTTGCACAACATTAATTTTGACGGGAATTTCGAAACAAACTTGAAATAAACTTGAACAACAATTTAAGCTTATTACAGAGAGCAAGCATAGCAGTTGACTATTCATAAGACGCTTTAAGTTTCGGTTTTCAGAGTGAGTTACTTTAAGCGACAAAAACTGACTCGCAAATGAAAATACTGTGTTTGATTATCAGGGTAACTTCACTGGGGCCACGTGAGATGGTTCTGACTCCTCTATGACCCCTCCCCCGATATCAGCAATGCAGCATCAATACCTTGTCCGTCACTTTGAATAGGGTAAAGGGAGAAATGTG
>OX421453.1:40000925-40020925 GCA_949126865.1 Montipora capitata | reverse complement strand
ATGTTATGAAGAGGCTGTCTATATGAAAAACATTTTGAGGACAGAGGCATGTTGAGATTTTCGTTGTCGTTGTACTCAGTTGAGCAGTAACGAAAGGAAAGCCTGAAAAATCTCGATTGAACGTCATTGGAACCCAAGACCTCTGCGACTGATACCAGTCCAGTGTTCCACCAATTCTCGGTTTTCACATGACGTCACGACCGCCATGTTGGTGCCCCTAAACAAAGAAAAGGCGGCCATGTTGGTGCCCCGACCAAATCCTCCGGGAATTTAACTCTATTATTATGCAAACGCTTCCTTTTGTTTTCGTTGAAAAACATGGCTGTTCATCACATGAGTGAAAACCAGCAATAGACCTTATTCACGATAGCCGCCATGTTGGATTTGCTATTATCATGCAAATTAGCGACACACTTCTGGAGGGGGCAAACAACACAAGTTTGAGAAGTTATAACGAACATCTTAGCTACACAGATGATTTGTTTCACGTTCATTGAATGTTTATCACCTAAGCAGTAAAATACAATCATTACACAAGTTACTTCGACGTTCTTTTTTAATGAAAAATGAGCAGATAACGAAGTAGAAAGTCAAAATGTCAAAGGCAATCAAAAGATATAAAATTATTATAAAAGGCACTTAGCTCTAAATACTAAAATGGACTTTTTGCAATGTTATTTCAATATTTCGACGAGCCGATTTTCAGCAATTTGCTTTTTTCCCAATGTTTGCCCCCCAGCATAACACAGGGCTAATTTGCATGACAATTTGAAAACCAACATGGCGGCCATAGGTCTATTGCTGGTTAGCATGTGACGTCATGGTAGCAATGTTGGTTGACAAGAACAATAACCTGTCTCTCCGCTGGGAACTGAACTTTATCAACCAACGTGGCGCCTTGTCACGTAGGTAATAAAGCGATAGAAGGTGCAGATATGAAAATGCTATATTTATGAAGAGCATATCTATATAACATACCTCAATCCAGAATTCAAATTTGCCTTAAAATGCATAGCTTCTTTTCATTTAAAACTACGAACTCACAAAAATGGCCACCTCTCAGTTGGCTTGACTGCTCAGTTGGTAGAGCTTCCGGTATGACACAGGTCATAGGTTCATATTCCGTTTAAGCTTGAATTTTTCAGGCGTTCCCTTTCGCGACTTCTCCAGTTGCGTTCATGACTGCGATGATTGAAAATCCTTAGAAAGACAGGAACGAGATTGCCGTTGTCTTGGTTGCGTCAACTCGCTCCATTTCACAAGGCTCAAACATCAGAAATTCCGTTCCAATGCCGGTCTTTCTCTGCTACAAAACCCCAAGGAAAAGCCCGCTAAGCAAGATAGGAAATTGCGGCCTGCCGCAGAAATAGTAGCCCCATTTGCAGCCGTTTTTAGTGTCGGTCCCATTCTTCTTTCATTCTTCCTTCATTCTTCCTTGTTGTGAACGGAGAATGCGACCGACACAATAGCATAATGCATCATATTTCTACGATTCTTCGAACTTTGCGCTCTAAATACTCTCTTGGCAAATAACCTGAAAAAAGGCGTTTATCGAATTAGACGCGAAAGTTGATACTTGCGAGGATGCTCATGACAACCTGTGTAGTAAGAGGAAAAGTTTGGCGTTGACTGACCATGCCATGTGGAAATTTGAGATCAGAGAGATTTAGCATTGCGTTACGTGAAACAACAATCGGGAAACGGCAGGCTGTTGCTTGTCATAAAAACATGAAAATTCTCTCATTCTAACTCATCTCCCTCTTTTGTAACCTGTAGCTGACAGGCAAGAAATAAAAATTGAGGTTATATCAAACGGGTTTCTTCCTTTTGTGGCACGATGCAAATTTCAATCTGACGTTGTCGTTTGCTGTAAACGAGATGTGAAATTTATCTATTAGCATCGCGTTTATGTTAAACTACAAACGTAGCCTCCTTCGCAGACATTGTTTTGGTTCGTCACACAATCTTTCCTTTTGAAAGCACCAGAATTCTCATATTTTGGCTTATTTCTCTCCTTCGAGGAGTTGATCGATATTTGTGGCCAACAGGTTAAAAATGAGCCAAATTCAAACGATTTCTTCGATTTTGGGAAAAATGATATTTTGATCCGGCGATTTGCCAAAAAACGCGATATGCCAAATCTCTCCATTGGTAAAGTTTTCCTTCAAATCTCAAAAGTGAAATGAAACTACGAACCCCTGTGGCAGTTAAGGAGAAAATTAATTCGAATCCTGGTAACCCTATTACAAAAAAATATTGACAGGAATTGCAGTCGGAGACCATTTTCAAAGTCCCCGAGTTGCCACTGCCCAAGACTCCGGAAGTGATTCTTCTGGACGAATTTCCGCCTCAGTTGACCAGAAGAAAGCCTTGCAGCACACCTGTGAGTGGCGGCGAAGATATGGACCAATCGGCAGACTTGTTTGGAAATATGGACGATGTACGCTCTCCAGGTACGCGCCTCGCGCAAAGTTCTGAATTAATGAAAATGCACGACTCTCACACCTTGCTGAACAATAAATTATTTTCACGATATTATTTTAGTAGCGTATGTGAGTCAGTGTCGGACACAGATGAGAAGCCCTTGTTTTTTCTTTTTGTTTTGTTTTTTTTTTTTCAAGAAGAAAAACGAGTATCTTATTTACAAAAGAATACAAATGAAAATTGAGTACAACTTTAAGGAAAATTTTTGAGAAGGCAAACTAATGTTCTAAAAAAGTTTTAAAACAGTATAACTGCTGCCCTTCTCCTATTCCATTGTGCGAAACGGGCTTGAAACTGATAGGCCCTTGTTTGTGGTGTTGACTTTGACTACAGCCGTAGGTGTTCTTTTGCTTGGTCATCTTTCCAACTGCGTCCCTTCTGTCTTGTTCTCTTCTACTCAGCGAGGTTCTGGTTTCTCTTATTCCTTAAATATGAGTTGGACAGGCTTTCGAATTGCTTTCCATTTGCCTCGGATGGTTGAACATCGCTCTATCATGTCTCTGTCTTGGGAGAGTTGATTTCAGAAGCTGTACACTGATCCTGGTCGAGGGGCCCTCCCGGGGGGAGGGGGATGTGTATGGGGGTGGGGGGTTCTTGTTCCCCTGTTCCCTATAAGAATTTGCTTGTGTTCCCTTGTTCCCTGCTTTTTTGATTCCTAAAATTGCTTATGGTCCCTTGTTCCCTGAGACATTTTGTCACTGTTCCCCTGTTCCCCTGTTCAAATTACCCATGTTCCCTTGTTCCCCAAAACCCCTGGGAGGGTCTCATCCTCATTTCTGCACTTCGTTTCCTTTTTTTTCCCCAATGGCAGATAAACAAGGCGACAAACGAAAAGAAATTTCACTGGAAAAGACTGAGAAAGAAACCGTCCCTAACAAGAATCTTGTCAATAAACCGAGCTACAAATACGTAGAAGTGGTGCGGAAAAAAGAAGAGAGAGCAAAGCTGAACGGTTATGATTGCCGTGAGTGTCAGCAGGTAAGCTAACAGAGGTACTCTCACACTTTTTGAAGTACATCAAAATTAAAATATCCTCGGTGAAAAACAAGTTACTAGATCCTGTCATATTAAAAAATATTTACATAGCAGGGTTACCAAACTCCAGGATAAAACGTTTGAAGACACAAGCTTTCGATTCCATCGGGGAATCCCCTTATCAAGTGACGAAGTTCGACGTTTTGTCACGTGATTTTTACTGTGAATCATATGGCAAAACGTCCTGGTATATCACGTGACAAACCTCGAGCGCCGTCACTTGATAAGGATTCCGCGATGGAATGGCAAGCTTGTGTGTCTTAAATCCTGGAATTTAAAACCTCGTTTACGTTTAACTTTGTTATTGTTATTTTTAATCCTTTAAAGCGCCCCTTAAATCAAATCTTTTCCGTTTGCAGATGACATCAAAAATGCGCAAAATTAGATGCAAGACGATTTTTATAAGCGTCCCGAAGTGTCCCCTTGTTCTCCTCCCCAACTTCAACATGAGTTATATCTTGGAATACAGACAATCAACGTCACAAAATGTCCCCTGATCTCCATTCCTCAATGAAATATGAACAGCTGCATTTACTTTTACCAAAAAATAACGCAAACCCTTTCACCTACTTTATTGCTAGAAATAAGCAGCAAATAAGCGCTTACACTTAAGGGACACTTCGTGTTGGATAGAGCAACGTTCATATGACCTTGAAAAATAAACGTTAAGTCATAACGTAAACAAAAATACACAACATTTCATTGGCTCACCGAACAAGAATAAACGAGCGGGAATTTTCGTTGGCATAGAGAACCGACGTCATCTCTTCGTGGAACTTTCTGGAAAGTATCGCTTTGACGTCATTTCAAATGCATTAATGTGATTGGGCAATCGAACTGTTTACTGCCCATATTTGGAGTTTCCTTGGCGGGAATAAGGGGAAGCTTTGTTTTTCATCTTGCCAAACATTGGTCCGTGAAACAAATTGCGAACATTTCTTCAAGGTGATACGAAAGTCGCTCAATCCAAATTGGCATACGTGCTTTTCTGGGGAGAAGTGAATATTTAAACACACAAGGAAATTATTCCATCTTTCAAAAATGTCCGTACGGTTTTCAACCACCCACTCTGACGCATTTTCAAAAGTTTCCTCCCTTTGACGTCATCGTTTTTAAAAGTGTTCCAGTTTTAGTATCCACACTAAAACTAGTGCGTATTCAAAGCAAACTCTCCACTTTTAAATAGACCACTTTCAAAAGTACCATACCCGGGATACCTCCAAAATGTTGCATAAGCATTGTTTCCAGTTTCTCTTGGGACTTAACAATGGTTCCAAGAGGAATTGAAAACAATGCTTTTGCAAGATTTTGCAGGCAAACGAAGAGTATTATGGTATTTTTGAAAGTGGCCAATTTGAAACCGTTTTCAACATTGCGCGTTTTCGTCGGCGTTTTCGTTGGTGTTTTCAGGCGTTCAGTATTGTATGGATGATGGATGCGGAAAGCCCATCAAAAGTAATACGTTTTGAAACGAAAACACCTTAGTTTGGAAGGGGCATGAAAATGAATCTTTCCGCTTAAAGCAAACACCTTTTATCAGTTTTGCGTTTTATTTCTTTTTTTGTGTTGCACGCGTTTTTCAAATGTTTGATGAAGACAATCTCAAAAGATGTTCAGAATTGGTAAAGAGAGAGCCTCCATTCCTAAGCCTTGTTCACACTCAACGTTGATTATGATCAACTTAAGTATAATTCAGGCGATCATACTCCATTCAATTTTATTCAATTATGGTTCTGTTCACATGTGCGAAAATTCAAATACAATAGGCAGTGTAACCTCGCAGTGTGCGACAAAATGGCGCCGTATCGCGTGGCTGCCACGATTATCGTCACCATACTTGAGACGAGAAGTAAACCAAGGATAGCTTCCGAGAATAGAAGAAGACAAACTTAAGTCTTCGCTCTGCTCATTCGCCATTCTGTTCGATTACGCACTGTAATTACAGTACTTCAAACGACCCCCTTGAGGTTGTTTGAAATAATTATAATCCAATTATAATCACGCACTGTAATTAGTTAATGTGCCCCCATTCCAAACTTAATCTCATAATCGAGGTCTTACGTGAACAGGGCTCTATTCTCTATTTCCCATTCCCATAATGCAATACGATTTGGGGGTTCTTTACTTAAAAACAATACAGGTTATTTACCCTTGGGACTGCATCATGTTACAGTGAGCTGGATATCCATTGTTTTAATGCAAATAATCCCCCCCCCCCCCCAAAAGAAGAAACCATTTATGATCGAATTTATTTAAATAAAGGGGGAACCTAACCAAGAGCCTGAATCATTCTTCAGTTATACATGCAAGCTAAAGACCGATTTTACACCTTTTGCCGAGTTTTGAAACATCTTGACAGCGACCCCTTAACCCTTTAACCGCCGAGGGCTTCCCCATTGACGAGTAAAATCGTCTGACGTTAGACAGAGTAAAATCTACAAGTGTCAATTTGCATGCATTTATGGCGGTGAAAGAGTTAAATAAGCCCGTCATAACTGAAGACCACTCCATTCAACGAAGGGCGTTCTATTTCCTTCCCAGTATTACGAAGGACTTGATCTGCCTGAAGAGGAACTAAAGAAGCGTTTAAAGCAGTGCTCTCGTCACCGGGCCCGATTTTCTCCTCCTCCATCGACACCTCCTGGATTTTGGAACCTTAGCTTTCCCAACACTCAAGAGTACATCGACAAGGGATACCTCAAAACAGAGTCTCAGGCACCAGCGCCTAAACGACTTCGCAGAACACGGAGAAATAGAATTGTAAAGTGAATGCTGACCAAACTGTTTGTTTTTGTTTAATCAATCTGCAGGGCCCGGCTGTTCGAAAGCCGATTAAGTTAACCCAGGGTTAGCGTAAACTTTGGTTTCGTTTTTTCAACTTTTGTTAAAAAGTTTCTTTTTCTTATTTTGTTTTACAAGACTTGCTTCTTTTAATGTAAAATTTTACCGAATATCAACAAAGTTTTTGAAGTAGAGAAATAAACTCCTCGGTTAATTTTTAATCTGGGATTAGCGTTAAACGGCTTTTGAACAACCGGGCCCTGGTGCGGATTGACATCTAAATGCAGAAAATTACATGCACTGTGAAATACTGCTAAAATCAGCATAAAAAAGAATCCGCAAAGCTTAACGAAGAGGGCCGAATCATTCAAACCAATGTAAACACATTCAAACGTTTTTTGATATTCACTGGTGAGACATCCAAACGGAACCGTAGTTCATATATCGCTTCGATGAGCGAAGGACGTGAGGAAACGTGTCTAAATAATTAATAGGCCATTTCCGAGTTCATGTCTGCCTCCTTTTCAAAGCGAGTCTAAGTGCAAAGTTTTTCTTATGAAAATTAGTTTTCATTCATAGAGTGGTTTTCAATTGAGTGTCGAAAGTAATTAGCGAATTACTTTGGTTTTGCATTACTTCACTCAGTGATTGGTTCAAAGTTCTTGCGCCTCTTTTTCAACCAATCAGAAGTGAAACCAAAACCAATTGTGGCTCGCGCGTGCACATTTTCCCGCTGTTTGTGTCGGCTACGTGTAATTACTTTGAGTTTTGATTGGTTTATTGGATTTGTCTCTGTCCTTTTTTATTGGCCAAAGTAATTACTGTGGTTTTGGTTTTACGTCGCTCTATATTAAGTAAAACTAAAAGCCCATTTCCGAGTTGCTGCATGCCTCAGTTTCAAAGCCAGTCCTGGTGAACAACCATTCAATTGGAAATGAGTTGCGTATTCTTATGCAAACTCATTTCCCTTAGAATAGTTGAGCACCAAGACTCACTTCGAAACCGAGACAAACAGCAACTCGGAAATCGCCCATTACGATAACAAGACTTGGCACTTAATTAAACTCGCTTTGGGGAGGAGGCAGACATGAACTCGGAAATGGCCTATTGTGAACTACTGATGTGTAAACTATTTATATTCTCCATGCATAAGCCATCAGTTCTAACTTTTCCATACTCACTTTTATATTTATGAAAAAAACTGTAAAATTACACAAGCCATTTTCATTCTAGCGTAAAACGACTGAAGGTGAAGAAAAAAATAAATTAAACAGTGGAATCAAGTATTGCCTGCGTTTTCTTTGATCTGTTCAAGGGGAACCTCCACTCCTGCTAAAGTATATATTTAAACCGGAAAAAATGAAGTTTGTAATAAAAGTTGTTCGAAAACTCTTTAAAAGAGTGTGTGTATCTAAACCAAAGTTATTTTTAATTGCAGTCGAAGTTCCAGTCACGCAAAATACGTATAAAAGGAAATGGAAAATCGCACTAACCTCTAAAACTGTGGAACAACAAAAGAAATACAAGAAACCCCAAAGAGATAAACGGAAGACCAGATGGAGAGTACTATATTTGCGTGATCTTGAAAAAAAAAGCCGGTCCGTCAAATTTACGACAAAATCGTTCTAGGAAAACGTCGTTTTTTCTCAGAAATTGTTTGCGATGTAATCATTATTTTATCGGAAAAGGAATTCCATGGTGCTATTTTAGAGTTTAAAACACCGTAATTAACTAAGTGTTCTGCGAAACAACCCCAAAATACCCTGACATAACCCCTTAAAGCCAGGTCCATATTCGTCCCTTTCTTTAGAGTAGACCCAAGTGGTTTCTTTCACCCTACAAGCCAGTTTCGTATTGTTACTGATTACTGGACTGCGGCAACTGTGGAATGTGGGGTAAGTAATTGTCATCTGATAACATTTTCCCAAATCCTTCTCCACGTTATACTTTTTCAAGACCGACACAAAGTATTCGGTTGTTAAAGGCTCGCCAAAAATTTAAGCAAATTCTCGGCTGCAAAGAGCCAGATTTCTACGATAGCTATCCAGCTAAGGGGTTGTTTGCCTGGCCCCAGTTGTTCAAACGATGGATAGCGCTATACGCCGGATAAATCACTATCCATCGGACAGCGCAATTGGTTTCGCTATTACTGGTCCACTGGATAGTGATTTATCCGGCGAATAGCGCTAACCATCGTTTGAACAACTGGGGCCTCGAGTTCAAAGGATCTTTGCTCCAGGAAGATCCCAGAGGCGGAATAATTTTTTCGCTTGGTTTGCATGCAGAAATTTCAGCCGGGATTGTGGTGGTAGAATGAAGTTGAGGAACGCTCAGGTCGCGTCCATGTGCTTGTTTTGTGGGGGCGTAAGGATCTTACGAGTGGAAGTAGTTGACTTGGTGCCAGGATCTTCCTCTCTCTTAGCTAAGAAGATGCAATATCTTGGTAGATCCCTGTATAAGGGCCAAGTACAACTTTTTAAACTTAATACAGAAAAGCATGCCGATGGCAAAAGGACGATCTTAAGTTCTAATACTAGGATCTCCCTTCCACCGTGTAAACATCCCCTTCAAGTTGTTTCGGAATAATTACAACTCACGAGTATTTTTTACCCAACATGGCGTCATAAACGACCTGAACTACCGTAGCATTCATGTGCTGGGTGAGATCGCTAATGGACTGATAGCGGCTGCCAGCGGCGCCTATATATGCTGATGTCCGATCTCACCCATAGATCCCTTGCTTGTAAAGCGCGTTTGAATATGTCAATAGAAAATGCGCTATATAAATTCATTACCATTACCATTAGCTCCTAGCGAACCGGCCCAAGTTAAGGCTGTTTAGCCTCTTGTTTTGACCACAGCGACGCCGCGTCACCAGTTCAAAGCAAACTGCACTCTCATTTGCGTCATGTTTCGGTATTGAGAGCGCTTTCCAGTTCTCTCCGGAACCATAAACGCAGAACGTTTTAAGATCGGTGTTTGTAGCACGTAACTGCACTTTTACTTCTACTTCTACTTTAATACCCTTCAACGCTATTACACATGACTGTAGATGTGCATAACGCTACTTGGACCTGATCTCTTCGGTCAATATCAGCGCGACAGTAGCTTTTTGGCGTTCACCGTTCTGCGGTATATTCCTCCACCCCCATCGCTTATGCCCAAGATATCAGCACATGCACTTACCCCCAGGAATGGTTTTTCACTTCAAGGAAAAACTAACTAACTGCTACCCTGGATGCCAGAGGTCTTCTCGCTCACCAGCGGCGAGGAGCGTCAGAGCGAGGTAGTGCTGGTCTTCGCCGCTCAATTCTTCTTGTTTGTGTGCTAGGGTTGACCTCTATTATACTTTATTTAATTTTTACCTTTGAGTTGTCTGTGATACTATTAATTGTATTTTTGCTTCGTAAATCACTTTCTTGACTTTCTTTTACCAAGTAGCAGAGAGAGCAATCTCGTTCCCAGAGCCACGATCCTTTTGGCCAGCGCCGCGGGATCGTGGCTCTGGGAACGAGATTGCAGAGAGTCATGGCCATCCCTCAAACTGACATTTCCCTTTTTATTCAACTTACACGACGTATAATCTACTTCAGACTGCAAAGCTATTTCAAAGAAACAAACATTTCAATGTGCAGAGAACATTCAGATTAGGCGAGCCAAAGAGTTGAACCCGGATCGCCGATGGGTTTTCCTTGTATTGAACAATTATTCGCCGAAGGCGAAGTGATTATCGATATCTGTGAATATTCACCGATAATCACTGAACCTGAGGCGAATAATTGTTTTAGTATAAATACACAGGTGGTTATTTCAAAAAAGAGGAAAAAAAAAAACAATTTAACGCGAAATCATCTTCACTTACAGTGGCAAAACGACTACTGGCAGCCATTTTGTCCGTCGACGTGATTATCGGTTGATAATCCGAGACAGCGAGCCAATGAGAGCGCGCGATTTTGTTTAATCACCTGTGTATTTATACTAAATTCCAATATCCACTAGACTAATGAGACAAGCTCCTGGAAATCGAACTTTTTAGAATATTGACTTAGTAGTACCCAGCAAAACAATTAAAAGCTAACCGTCTTCAAGGTGGTTTTTAGACCTAAATACTGTAGATCAGCGCGGCTTTGCTTAGAAACGTTATTTCTTGTCGAACTTAAGCTCTAATTCTGCCTGTTTTCATTCTTTTTACAGCGATAAGCTTGTCATATTAAGATGGGATATTGCGTCGAGTAATTGTAAGTTTGACGGATGGCCATTTGACCGAGAGGGTCACCGAGAGGCAAGAGCCATCCGCGCATGCCATTGTAATGGTCAGTGGAGGAATCATGCGAGGGCTCTGGGACGAGTCAGAGGAAAGTAACAATAATGTTCGAGCGCCGTTTTTGAATTTTCAACATTCAAATCGCTGTGTTTTGTATTTCGTTGACACAATGTAAATTTAAATTGCTTAGGTTCTATTTTAACCAAAGGACTTGGATGGAAACTGATCCAAATTACGAATATGATGCTCCTAAATGGTTTGATTTCATAGCAGAGAATGAACAACTGGGCGACGAATTGAGGTAAGCTCCTCTTGATTTAATTATATACAAGCTTTAATGATTGAATGGATCGATTCAAAAGTAATTTTCAAGACAAGTCAACACGTTTTGGACATTTCATTTGTGTTCAGTCCATAAACACTGTCGTTAATCGTTAACTACTAAGGTAATCTCTAATAACGTGCTATAATATCACGTCCATTGACGTGCTTACTGATCTATTTCAAATGAAAAGAATATACCAAGTCCATATTGGCCCGTTGCGTTCAGCGCTAATACATAGTCTTGAAAATATTTATGTCACTTTCGAATGACAGTAGTTAATATTGAAATGAAGCTTATGCCTCATAAGAAGTGTGTTTATAAAGAGCTTTACTCAAACCAGCTTTATTTTTTCTGATAAAAGAAGCAGTCTGATCTCGCACTTGCCTCTGCAACATACATGTATGCACACGCGATAAAGGCAGGAATTTGTAAAAGAGGCTACAAACATCTTTGTACCTGTCAAATTACAGCTTCAACTTACCTACCCACATAGCCCATGAATAAGCCTTAAAGCATTTTGACTTTGGGGGCTTTTGGTTTAAATTTTCTGCTCCCCTAATCCAAATGGCAGCCCAAATTCCCCACCTTAGGTCCAATTTTATATACTGATCAAATGTTCCCAGCTCCCATGTAATAACTGAAGTAGTATTTTGATAGTAAACACAATTTTAGTTTCTAAAGAAACTGTGGTACTGCGTTGGTGGGCTCAGATTGAAACAGAAATTGATTTTATCAAAATGAGTCGAATAACCACCGTGAAAGATTTGGAAAGCTGATGTTTCGAGCGTTAGCCCTTCGTTGGAGCGAGTAGAGGAATTGTGGTTGTTGTAGGTTTATATGTGTGCGGAGGAGCTTTGCCATTGGTTGAAATAGGGTGACGTGAATTTGTGAATAGATTAATGAAATGAGAGGCGTTCATTGATTCCGTGTGGATAGAGTGTGCCCAGTTGAAGAATAATTTTTTTTTTGATAGATTGTTTAAACAATCACTTATTGACTCAACTTTATTTTGCTTCAATTTGCACTGATTGTATATAAATATATACATGTCATGTACAATCAGTGCAAATTGAAGCATTATTTTTGAAAATTTTTAGTGCATAGCAAAGCTATTGCTCAAAAACCAACATTAAATTCCAATTTGATTGGATGCAGGACCTCCCTGAAAAAATATTGTTTATATATTATTAATTTTATAATTCCAACTAGCCTGCCTCTGTCTTAGTGCTAGCCAGAGAATAAAACTTCATTGTCCATTGTTTTGCCATGTTGTGCAAGCACATTCCTTCCTTGGAGTGGTCAAATTTTCTAATCCAAGGAAGACTGAGATTATTGAATTGCCAAAGAGATACTTGTAAGTGCCCGGGATTGCTGTAACAACTGGTACATGTACACTCATTTGATAACTGTAATTACATACATGTACAAGAAGGAATCAACTGGTCTCTTGGTTGGGCAGAAAATACCTTTCCTGCAGTATATAATCTATCTCCTCACCAATTTTCTTCTCCTGGGCCAACATGTTTAAAACACAATTAGCACTAATCAAGGTTTTCATGTATTAAAATGTAAACATATAGGATTTGTCCATACGTAATCCAACATTAGCTCTGATGGGTGTTGAAAAACGCAGCGCGAAGTAACCTCTGCTACTTTCCAAACACTTAACCATAAATATTGATAGAATACATGTTGTTTTTGACTGCACAGCTTAGATGACTCGTGGTTTGAGAGAGAGCATCCGTTACATGAGCCAAAGGACCCCAACTATTATTCTGCCACTGATAAGCCGTTGGTTTCTCGTTGCCAAGGCAACAAAGCTGAATTGTCAAAGGGCAAACCACGAGACAAGAAATCCGCCAAGAAAGACTACGGCAGCAAGAAGTCATTAGGACTCCGCACAATACGGACAAGGAGAGGCCAACATGGAAATCAAGTCAGAAATGAGAATTGTGCAACAAGCACGGAAACTGGAAAGTTATCTGTACAAAATGCTGAGCAACAGGTGTCACTCAAGGAGGGGAAAAAGGATTCTAATGGGAGTTTTAGAGGAGATGGTAGAGAGACACCAGAAGAGATTATGTGTGATAAAAAGTGCAGTTTCACTCCACCATGGACAGATTCTCCGAAAACAGGTTAGACATACACGTAAACTGCTTTCATAAGTTTTACGTAACGCTTTCCCTTCTCAGAGTGACACATAGATTTTACTCGAGACTGTCAATGGATGAAAGGGTTGACAACATCTTTGTCCAATCAGAAACTCTGTCCTCTTTGTTTTCTGAGACTTCCCCATTACTTTTAAGTGTTTTGTTCGAATTTCAACCCCCCCCCCCCCCCTCCCCATCCCCTGAGCAAAGACCATTATTAAAATTAATTCAATGTCTCTTTTTTCAGAAGATACACCACATGACAGTTCCAAAGAAGGAAGTGAGAGTAGTTTAAATGATGTAGCTGTTTTCTCACCCAGGAGTGCCAAGCTCAGCCACTCTCCCATGTCACCAGTGCGAATCAGATCACTCAAATCTTCCTCATCTTCGGCATCACCCTCTCCAAAGACATCTCTGTTACACAAGGCCATGACTGGAGCTTGTCGACAGGGGCCAAGAAGAAGACGACGACTTCTGCCTGCCATTCCTGATGTTAACACCACCAGTGTTGAAGGAAATGGGATCAAGTCCTTGCCTGATCTACATTTGACTCAGTCGGGTGATGGAACCTGCCAGAAAACTACAACCATCCCTCAAAGCAGCAAGACAAGTGAAAAACCATCACTGAAGGAGGCAACAGTTGTTGATACATGTAGCATGAAACCATTGCGTGCCACAGATATGCGTGCCAATATTGGAGCTTCGAATAATAACAATAATTATTGTTCTCTTCCACGACATGGCAATGAGTTTTGTAAGGATGAAAACAATACATTCACTGGTCGTTCTCTTTGTGTGATACCTGAAAGCAATTATAGTGAGAAGGGAAATAATCAAGTTTTAGCCTCAACAGACTGTGAAAAACAAAAATCAACAAGGTGTGAAACTGGTTTACTTTCAAATAATAAAAGCTTAGAGGAGTTGCTCAAAATGCATAACAAAAAGGTTGTTTCTGCCAGGAGTCAGTATGATGACAATGGGCGTAGAATCAAAACTGCAGAACCAAACTTTTGCCCTGCTCCTGCCAAAACTTTGTCAGCATCTTGTAAGAGGTTTGCACCCACAGTAGAGAAGCCTGTGGGATCTGCAAAGCAAAAGCGTCACTCATGCATGGCTTCTGTTATCAACACACAAAGTGAAATAACTAAGGGAATAAATACTTGCTTGACATCGTCTAACACAAGCACAGAGAACAACAAGAAAGGAAAGGAGTCTTCAAGCAAACAAACAACAAAACAGAAGCGGCGTTCTTGCATGGCGTCATTGCAGAACAACGGACTAACTGAAACTGTTGATAAAGAACTACGTAATTTAATTACTCAGCATAATTCCAGAGTTAGTGCGAGAAAATCATGAACTTAAAAGAAAAAGGTAAACCTATGACAAAATAATGTGTCTTCCAAAAATTAAGTTAATCTTATTAAATGTGACACTTGAAATCAAGGCTTTTGCCGTCATTCAAGGTAAATTACCCACATGAGGAAAGCACTTGTCATTATTTTGCCATGTGTAATCTTCTTCATCAAGCATTGTGTGACACCCCAGTGGTATGGTGCCATGAAGAGATTCAGGGTCACATTAGGTTTTCAGACAACTGTCTTTTTTTAATTTGCTTCACTGTGTTTTGAGAGCAACCATTGAAAGTTTCTTTCTACGTTGTATGACTGTACATAAAAGATTGGCAACAACAGCTAGAGCTTCATGACAGCAGGTGTGCTGATATGTTATGACTGTGTACAATGTGCCATTAATTTTTATGACAATAATATTAATTTTGTTCACTTCAAATTATTGTTTAAAAGAATCGCACGTAAGTGTGAACAACCTACTCTTTATGGAGATCAATGTTGTCCACCTCTTTCAGGTTCAGCATTCTTCTTCTGAATGATAAGTTCCCTATTGGTCAAATTTTGCTGTAGTATCAGTCCACAAATAGCTGAGTATCTGTTAAAATGTCAAGAGATTCTCAGTCCACATGACACATGATGTGGAGTGAAGACTTGACTGAAAACATTGTTGATCAGTACATGAATGAGGAGTGACCTTTGTATGATCCCAGTGTGTCCTTGTTTCACATTCTGTTCTTGTGAATGCATAACCAAAATCATTTACAGGCCAACCAAGGAACTTGCTCAATTTACCTACTCTAAGGCCTTGGTCCTTTTTTTTAGGGAAATAACCGGTTTGCCATCTCTGTGCCTTTACAGTCCCTTATTAGTTTTCTCAGTTTCCTCTTCAACTCATTGACTCCTCAAGTTCCCTAGGATGCTCCCAGTTTATGAATAAAATTGTCTGGCATTAGACAGAGTAAAATCTGTTAAGTCTCACTCCTAAAATGGGTTAATGCTTTGATTGGATACTCCTAAATCAGAGTACACTATGCTAAGAGTTCAACCATATAGCTTTGGGCAGACCACAACACGAAGAACTCCATGCCAAGTACTCTTGGCGAGTGGTGTGTGGGTTCTTTTATGTCCCACAGGGTTATGAACATTGAAGGGTTGTGGTTTTTCATCCTTATCCATGAAGATTGGAGAGCCTAACCATTTGCACTGGCTCTCCTGGTTTATTTAAAGTGCCTATCACCTCAACACAGTTTTCCACTTTATTTATTCTCCAAAATCGTCCAAATATATTGTGTTGTTTTTAGAACCATTGGATTGAAAATTCACTTTTTTATTTGCTTTGAAAGACGAAAAAGTGGATATACTTTGATTCATAACTGAGAAATCAAGGGGAATGGGTTTAATACCAGGATGACATCATAGACTGCTTTCCATTATTTTTGCTGGTGCAAAACTGTGCTTTAGTGAGAGGCACTTTAAAGACCCTGAATGTTGGTCAAAAACACAGGTCAGAGGTCATTGTTTTACCAATACAGAAAGTATCCTAAACATTCATAAAAGCTAACCTTAGGCGTAAAAACTTTTGTTTAGGCCTAATTAGGCCAAAGGTTAGCTTTTAGGAATGTTTAGGATACTTTCTGTAAATGTTGAGTTACCGCGCACCGGTGGCTCAGTTGGTTGAGCACCGGGCTGTCACGCGGGAGGTCGTGAGTTCAACTCCGGCCGGACCAACACTCAGGGTCTTTAAATAACTGAGGAGAAAGTGCTGCCTTTGTAATTACATCTGCAAATGGTTAGACTCTCTAGTCTTCTCGGATAAGGACGATAAGCCGGAGGTCCCGTCTCACAACCCTTGTTCATTAACTCTGTGGGATGTTAAAGATCCCACACACTATTCGAAAAGAGTAGGGGACAGTGTTCCAAGTGTTGTGGTCTGACCTTTCCAGCATGTGGTCAGCTTGGCAGGATTAGCTTGAAGGGCTTCTGTGTGAATGAGACCACAATTGTGTATAACAGCCAGAAGTCAGGCTACTTAGCCAAGTTCTGGAGCCTCACTCAAGCTCAAGCTCAAGCTGACCTGTGACCTGTGTTTTGTACCTGTCGAGTCCCGCCAGATTTTTTTTAAAATCTGAAGACCTCCTGCACGGTAGTCCAATGCTCAACCAATTGAGCCACCTGGTCTTTATGTGTCTCGTCAGCATCATTTTTTTGAAGAAGATTGAAACAATAAAACATGCCCAGAATTACTAATTTCTCTTTCTGTATCTGTGTTATTCCATCAAAATTACAACGACAAAAAAAAAACGTAAAATAACCAAAACAAAAACAAATTAAGATCGTATCTATTTTACAGGCTAATTCTGAGTTACATGTAAATGAAGTTCCACTTGTGAGAAAAAACGAATCAAAAAATAATATGGGATGGGGTACCTGTGGTCTCGGCTCTCAGACTCAGTTCCAGCGTCCCAAAGTTACGCGATAACGAGGCCGTCCGCCATTTTAGAGACGATTGCTGATTCTTGGATCAGGCAATCGAGAAAGCTTGCCTTGCAAACGAAGAATGGCGCTATTGAATAGGAAAAAGAAGTCTTTTATTGGAGTACCAGCACCTTTGGGTTATGTTCCTGGCCTGGGCAGAGGGTAAGATCGGAAATTTAATTTTCAAAGATGAAATGTTATTGTCAATTTATAATCGTATTGGTCATCGCATGCTTTCAGCTGCCACTTCTTGTCATTTCAAAAATGACGAGGATCGTAATTTTTACGATTAAGTCGAAGAGAGTTAGCCCTCGTTTGTCGAAGATCCAGACAAAAGCAGTTAAAATCTTTGGTCAAATTATGTTTGGACAAAAATAAATGTGGCAAACTTGCTGGACTGAAAGTGTGATGATTTTTCATTGAAAATTTCATGTTTCCTTGCTTATGGATGCTCCGTATTTATTCCATCATACGTGCTTGTTCGCACGTACATTTCACTGACCCCTAGTCCATGGACTACACTGTACCTTGATGGATCAAGTCCATGGACTACTAAAATGGACTACCGTAATAAATTTAGCACTTTGTGAATCATACATGACTTTTGTAGGTTACAATGTAAGTGTGAACACCAGCTTAGGCCCACTTATTTCGTGCTTATTTGGTATTAACTTAGTTATGTTGTAGTGATTAACAGACTCCGTGTAATTTGTGAAACAGAGATGTCAGAACCTCTGACAAACTAGATTCCCTGAGTGGAAATATGTCAATTCCCTAAAATGGCTTCATGTCAACCCAGTAGTTAGGGTCTTGGTAATGGTAAATTTGGGCATCTGGCTCAAATTTCTTGTTTTTTGCAAATCTTGAATCATTGGTTTTCCTGGAAAAAAATTCTGAAAAATTAATTTGAAAACTGCTAAAATCGCTTTTTTTTGTTTCCCGCCATAACCTGCACCCAAAAAATGATTGATGAATCATGTCAATCACACATGAAAAGATTGGGTGTCAATTTACAGCCTTCACGCAGTATCTGCTACCTTAGCATGTGCCTGAACGTTGATTGGCTCAGCATAATTGGCTTTCAAGTTGGGGGTGGAGTTATTCAGCAGACCGTGAACTGCACACAAAATCTTCAAGCTTGATTTTCTAGGGGTTTATTTTGATGCCAAAATTACAACTTCTTGGACCTCCTGTCCTGTCGGGTTTTAAGATATCACTTCCAAATTTTCAGTTCTGCTAAAATTTTAATGCATGCATTTGTTACTTCTCGGATTGATTCATGTAATGCACTTTTGTTTGGTTTGCCTAACTTTCTTATTCAGCGTTTACAATATGTTTTAAACTCTGCTGCTCGAGTTATTGCTCGTTCTCGGAAATTTGATCATATCACACCGTTACTGATAGAATTACATTGGTTACCAGTAGAGCAAAGGATAATATTTAAGATTGTATTATTAATTTTTCATTTAAAGTAGTTAATGGTTTAGCACCTAGTTATTTAAGTGAATTATTAGAAGCCTATGTTCCAAGGCGTATGTTAAGATCGTCTACGCTTAATCTCCTGCATGAGCCCAAATTTACCTTAAGACGTATGGCTCACATGCCTTCTCTGTTTGTGCACCTCGATTATGGAATAGTCTTCCTTTAGAAATTAGGAAGTGTGACTCTATTGACACTTTTAAGAAGAAACTTAAGACACATCTTTTTAAGAGCTCATATTTTTGTTAGCTCTGAGTACATACATGTATTTAAATGTTACTAATTACTGATTTTTAGTATTTTATATTTTGTATTATCTTATTCTCTTATTTGTATATTAGTATATATATTGGACAAATATTATTACTATTATTATTATTGGAACTTGTAAAGCGCTCTTGGACATTGTAATGTAATCAGCACTATATAAATAAAGTATACGACGACGACGACGACGACGGCGATTATTATTAAGTATGAGAAGAGAGTTTCGACTTTGGTGCATGATATTTCCTTCTGCCAATCGATTCTTAAAATTCCGCACACTGTGTTGGAGTGCATTCATCTGTGACTAAGATGTAACAGAGTGTGTTTATTTTCGCAATAAAGTGAAGGGGCAGGAGCTTCTGCAGCAGACTCGGTCGTTCTGAGTTTGAGGCTTCAAAACAAAAAGGCAATATTTAATACTGAAAAAACTAAAACTTTATTCAAACTTTATTAATTTCATCTGCAAATGGACAAACTTTCAAGGCTTCTCGGATAAGCACTATAAACCGTAGGCCCCGTCTCACAAAACTTCTTCTATGTTCATAAGTTCCCTGTGGGATGTTAAAGAACCCACACACTATTCGAGAAGAGTAGGGGATAAAGTCCCCGGTGTTGTGGCTGTCCTGTTCTCTCCAGCAGAAGTGGCCAGCTTGGCGATGATGTCTCTAAAAAGGCTTGTGGTGTATGAGGCCACCTAAGCAGAAACAGCCACAAGTCAAAAAGGGACTTTGCCAAGTGCTGGAACATGTAGATGTAGATGTAGATGATGGTCCCAGAATACTAGAGAGTATAACCATTACAAAGTCAGCACTTTCTCCTCAGTTATTGAAAGACCCTGAGTTTGGGTCTGGCCGGGATTTTGACCTGTGACCTCTTGCACACTAGTCTGATGCTCAACCAACTGAGCCATGGGTCAGCGGTCAAACTTCCACTATTACATGCAAAGAGTACTTGATCTGTGAAAGAATGAAAATTATACAATGTAGTGGAGCCAAGTTTTTAAAAAATCTCAGTACAAAATGTAAACCAAATTAAAGAGGTGTCATAGCTGTGTTTTCCACTGATCAACACAGTACAAGTTGGTGTAGATTTTTTATTCATAATGTAGAAGGCAAAATAATGGCACTTGCAGTGAGAAGGTTTTGTTAGTTAAAAAGGAAACTGAGGTGCTGCACCTGTGGCGAGTGAAGCACAAAAATTTGGTTTGGTCCAATTATTTGATAAAGGTAATTACACTGTATGTAAGAAATATTTACGAGCTGACATTTTGAGCATTCGTCAGAGCAAAATGAAAATTGCAATAATTACATTGTAGGATTACATGTATTGTTACCATGTTATTATAACCATAACATTATTGTTACCATGAGATTCTATTACATGTATATTAT
>OX421453.1:39940925-39995925 GCA_949126865.1 Montipora capitata | reverse complement strand
GAGCATTTTTTTTCTTCAATTCCTAACATTTCTCTATTTTCAAGATTCAAGATGGTGACTAAATATTTTGCAAGGAAGCATAATTTTATTAGACCTCTTACTAACATTTTTTTTCTTCAATTCCTAACATTTCTCTATTTTCAAGATTCAAGATGGTGACTAAATATTTAGCAAAGAAGCATAATTTTATTATACCTCTTACTAACTGAGTTTGAGGTCTTCTTAACTTACGAACCCAGTTTTTTTCCTCTGATTTATGGCCCAAGCACAGAGTGCTCAGGCCATAAATCAATGGGAAAAAACGAAGATCCATACATGTACAGTGTAACTTACATTGTACAGTATGGACTGAGAAAACAAGGTTAGACAATTTAAGACATTATAATTTTTTGTATTATACATTGTTTATCTCTAAGGTAATAAGGCATGTGAAAACGAAACTACAGTAACTGCAGTTGAAGTGGAACATTCAACTGGTACACATGATTGGCATGCATAAAGGTCTGAAAAATGAATAAATCTTGTTGGCTTTTTGAAATGGTTGGTTGCAAGATTCAAACTGTTACAGTTTCACGAGGTTATTTAGCATAATTATTAAACAACATGAAAAACTTGTTTTAAAATGTCTGGCATCAAAATTTCATTATTTATTAGGCTGTACTGTAGAATACGGCCTGCTGATTTTACCTAAAGTACAGTAGCACATACAGCGTATACTGTCTGAGAAGTTGTAATAAATCCACTAGAATACCCCCGCTTTGCAAACAAAGATGTACTGTAACTTGTGCATTGTGAACTACTTAACATCATGTTCCACTAAAGGTACAAAAGCATAAGTATCTTTTGTTTTTGTGTACACTAGGTTCACGCCTGTACCAGACAGTGTCTTGCATAGTGCTCTTATGACTGGAGAAAAAATGACATCCCTTGATCCACGGCAACAGGTACAGTACAAGTAATGAAAATTATTCTCTCTTCTTGTTTTGCGTCCAAAAAGTCATTACCGAAGTGCTCTAAGAAAAGAACATACATGTAAGACCCAAATGCACATTTTTCATGTCACAAGGAAAAAAGTGATCAAAAGGAACAGTTAAATCAATCATTTAGTATTATCTAGGACAATGTCTTTAAAATTGGTCCTGTGACAAACATACAGACTCTGAAGAACAAATTAATTAATGTTAATCAACAGTTTAAAAATAATGTTCTATAATAGTGTCTTGCCTTTAAGACAATAACAATTGGCTCTAAAGAGAATTAAAACCCATCAACAATAGATGAGCTTGGGAGCTGGTGCCTTTCAGGTTGGTGGAGTCGGGAAGGTATCTGTCAAGGAGGAAGTACGCATCCAGGGCTGCCCAGTAACCAGTCAGGGGACAGCCACTAGTTAGCAGTCTCATTTTAACTTTGTCTAAATTACATTTGGCCACACAAAACTGGTAGACAGAACTTTGACTAATGAAAGGCTGACTCTTCCCAAAGTCAAAGTGAAAATCCATGTACATGTAAGTTTTAAGAACAAAAAACAGTGAATTGGCAAAAATGAATTAAAACAATTTTTAAGGAAGTTAGGAAATCGACTTACAGTCATGACAATGATGTTGAATAGCCAAAGACAAGAAAATATGGTATCGCTCGAAACTATTGGTACATTTGCACGCAGTAATACCTCGTCTTTGCCGATAGTGTTTACTGCAAAATCACCTACAATGTAGGTTAGACGAAAACCGCAACCGAGGCAAAGACGAAAGCAACCAAATGCCGCAGCCGAATTAATTGCGGTAATTTGCAGCAAGGAAACAATGGTTTCAAAACATTCCTTTGAATTAGCAAGATTAACTTAAATTAGTGCTTCAACGATCATAGGATAGACTTGGGTTGGGTTGAGTTGAAGCCTGAGTCAAATTGGCAAATTAAAACGTAAATGAACTAAACTGTATGCTTCCGTCACCTAAGCGAGACCGACAGCTCACGAAATTCGTTGCTCGATGCAAACTGCTTAACAAGTTCAGTTTGTAAACAGATGGAGAGCCTTTTAGCTCGAACAGCTGACAATTAGTTGTACATGTAATCGTTTCCTTCCATCTTTCGGTTAATGAGATTTAAATGCCTTTTGCATATCTTTCAAGCCCTGCCACTTTGAGTGGCGTCACCATTAAACCAAACACAGGTAGTATTTCTTGATAGAATTTCTGCTGATCTTTATACCATCAGTATTGAACAGATCTCGAACAATTTTTAGAAATCTTGACGTTTGCTGGAAATAGAAAAAAACAAATACGCATAATTATTGATGCGATCAATCCGCAAAAATGGGCTGCAGATTTCTTTGATAGCGTCTGCTCCTCTAAATTACAACGCTTAAAAAAGCAAAAGCCATACCGCGTCCTCTCCTAAGGACGGTGCCTACTAATTCAAAGGTACAGCATGTATTTTTATATATGCGGGAAAAGCAGATCTTAACAAGTGATATTGAAATCCAAAAAGGAAATTGGAGGTAACCATGCATTTTTTGACGATAATTAATCAACAATAATAAAAAGCTTTAAAATACAAAGCAATGTACATGTACGGCGGTCTTTTGCAAATTGAAGCTTAATTATCTTTGAAAAATGCATGGTTACTCCCAATTTTGTTTTTGGATACCAAGAGCACTTGCTAAGTTCTGCTTTATCTGAATAGTTTTGAAATGCGCAAAAATATTCCTGTATTGATAAGCACCGCCGATAGGAAATCCGAGTGTCTTGAGATGCGCAGAACGTATGCGCAATAACAATAGTAGGCACCGTCCTTAACCGAGGTGTAAATCAACCGGAAAAAAACTAGTTGAAACCTCGGCTTTCAGTTGCCGTAGATGAGGTTTTACCTCGGTCAAACTGGAGATTGACTCCATGATTTCACCTAGTCAGAGCAGCGGCAAATGCACAAATAGTTTCGAGCGGGACTGTACATGTACCTGCACTTAAAGGAATTGTAATTAAGTAACAACTTAACCCCCTTCTCTTGGTACAGTGTGGGATGTGTGATCTTTGTGTGACCTATTTGTTGTAATTTATTGTTGGTAGAAATTTGGTGGATTTCAAACACCTTTTCCAGGAGGTATGACACCCAGTGGAATTGCTACTGGATTTTCCACTCCCTCAGCGGACCTTGATTTGATAAAAATTGGCGAAGCTCGCAAATCTCTTGTTGGTGTCAAGCTTGATCAGGTAATGGTCAACAGTTATTGTATAGCCACACACTATGGGGAAACTCAAATGTCAGAACATGGATGTGTATTCAAACCTTGTCATTTCACTAAGCTATTCACAACAAGCAAAGTCTGAATTTAAAAAGAGAGAATTTAGTGAGCTGACAGACGGAAACTCTGCAAACTTTGTCTACACGCTGGTCGTATGACATGTTTTCAAAAATGATAAGATTGTGGAGTTTGATGACTAAAAACCTCTCCATTTTTGAGATGCAGAGCAGACTTTCAAGAAACAGGCCCCTGGCAATAATTGTAAAGTACTGTAGATGATAAATGTTCACCATAGGAAATGAATTAATTTAAAATTTATACATCTTATTTGATGGTTTCACATAATGTGTGTGTGTATTTTGCGCACAGTATTTTTCCGAGCCCCTGCAGGGGCGAGGAAAAATACGAGCAATGAGTAAAGTGACCGCTAGTATTAGAATGTTAAACCATATGATAAGAGATTTATTATTCCACTCTAAAAAAGGTGTTATTTTGCTTCAATTTTATTTGGTATAGAATGTACATGTAAGAGTGTTTTTTAAAAAAGAATGCGTCATCTGTCCTTCAGGGCCTGTACAAAGGGTGTAAACAGCACAGAAAGCCAGCCAAACGTCCTTTATTTGAATTGATATTAATTAAAACGAAATTATGAGTGACAAGCAATGACAAGCTAAATTCTTGGGCCTTGCATCATATTGAAAACAATTTTTTTCATTGAAAAACTCCAATTCCATCCATATTTGCTCTGCTCTAAACCCGTCAAACCGGACACTACAGTAAAATGGTGTAATAGACTAAGTGGAATAATACATGTAAAAGGAGATGTATTTCATCCATGATGATTCTTTGACACTCTTAATAGAATCTCTCTCAACAGAGTTCTCCTTACATGAATGAAACGCATGACATGTCAACAAACAAAAGTACAGTGGTTTTTCACGAGTAGTAGTTGTTTTATGTTATCATCATTGTCGTCCTCGTCATTTTGGTCCCCATCTTCATCAATATTGTTAGCTTTCAATTACTATTCTCGTCATCATAATTGTTTGACGGCATCATCATTACTGTTGTGGTCTTTGCCATCATAATTATCATTACCCACAACATCATCATCATCACCGCCATCATTGTAGTCCTAATAAAATTGTCATCCGAGTTCTGCTAACACAAATCAAACCCATGACCTTTCAGTTATCATTAGACAAGTACAGATGCTCTTCCACTCAGCTTCAGATGATTTGTGAGCTCTGAGCCATTGAAACTAGCTTAACATTACATGTATTTTAGCTTAGTCTCTTGCTGCACAAAACCCTGACTGAAGCACTCATCAATTTTATGTGGCTTAATGAGTGATTCAGAGAGGGAATTTTGTGTTTTGTTGGTTGAATTTTTTTATGGTAGGCATCAGATTCTGTGAGTGGTCAGACAGTCGTGGATCCTAAAGGATATTTGACTGACCTACAAAGCTTAACACCCTCTGCAGGAGGCGATATCGGGTAATAAACACAAGAATAATTATTTTAGTCAATTAAGGAGCATTTATCATGACCCTGCTCTCACCACAGTCTGACAAGTAGACAAAAACATAGATGTCAGGACAAAATAATACATGTACATGTGTACAAAGGGGATTGACCCAGTATTAACCCAGGATTTTTTTTTCTCACAGTATATCAAACCCTACCCTACAGTATATAAAAGTGTAAATTCCTTTGCTTTTGTGTGTACATGTACATTATTACATGTATGCATCTCTGGTGAAAACAGCTGGATCTTGAAGCTACGAAAATCGGTCTTTTCACCGACACAGTGGCCATTTTAAATTCCACTGGAATTGTTCTGAAGGTGTATCGAGTTTGCTGGTTTGAAAAACCGATTTTGTTCAATCAAGATAGCTACATGTACATGTACATTTACTGTAAACTTTTGATGTAAAGATTGTCTTAAGACTCGCACTTTGCTTAATTTAAATGTGTTTGTCGTTTCTCTCACACAAGATCTTGCGAAAGATTCATGGAAGGATCACCTTGTCTCATTTGTGCATAACCAAGAAATTATCTTTCTTGTGTGTGTTTGTTGTTATGTGTGACAGAGATATCAAGAAAGCTCGCCTCCTGCTCAAGTCAGTTATCACAACAAACCCCCAACATGGTCCTGGTAAGTGACACATCACGTTGTGGAAAGAAAGTTTACCTTGAAATAATGTTTTGTGTTGTTCATTTTGTGTTTTTTGTTTTGATTCCTTTGTGGTGTCTGATTTTGCCTCCACTTCTCAACCGGACACTCGAGCTAGATAATATGTGCGCGTTGGCCAGCCAAGCCACCGTGCTATTTATTTAGCATTGAAATGGGTACAAAAATATTGGTACATCAACTTTATTATAAAGAGAACAGCAATGCACCAGAGCCGGACACAGAAACCCCTAAAAACCAGCAGGTGGAAAAAGTCGGGGAACGTGTACCCTCGACCAAGACAATGGTGCGACCCTTGTAGTTCTCGGGTACACTATTTACAAGTTAAATAAACGCTATCATTATACAGCCTAAAGAAGGCATAAAACAATTTTTGCAGCGCGGTATAAAAGTAAACGAAACTGGACTTGTGCACACGGCGAAGGCTGACTGTCGAATAAATTAGCCTACTAACGCTAGCAATACAAACCTAAATCCCAAAATCCACTGCGCACCTAACACGGGTCACCAGGCCTCTCATACGAGCCGCAAAAATTGCAGTTTATGCTAATTTAGAATTATCACAATTACATTAATGTTGTTGTTGTTGTTGTTGTTGCTGTTTTTGTTGTTGTTGTTGTTGTTGTTGTTGAAACCCTTTCCCTACTGAGAGTGATGCTTATAAATTTTACTCTGTCTAACGCCTGACAATTTTATCGGTCGTCATTGGGGACTGCTTTTGGGGTGAAGGGATTAACAACCAAATAATTATAAGCACAAGCAATAAACGACTATGCATTAACTTGCTTTTAATCATACATTGTACAAATGATTCAGGTTGGATAGCAGCTGCTCGGTTGGAAGAGGTCACTGGTCGTATGCAAGCAGCTCGAAATACAATCGTGAAAGGAACTGAAGTCTGTTCAAAGAACGAAGATGTGTGGCTTGAGGCCATTCGATTGCAGGTAGGAGGCAGTGTGGCCCAGTGGTTAAGGCGCTTGCCTTGAGATCCGGAGATCCCGGGCTCAAGACCCGCTCTGACCACTCGTTGAATTTGATCCTGGTTGTCCCTGGTTCAACTTGCCAGCTGCACTTGTAAATAGCCAACTGGTTTGGCCAGATGGGATTCTTAACAGTTGTCGTTGTTCTGTTCCGTCGTTTCGTTGTGTTTCATTGGCCTTGAAAAGCCCCTATGGGGAGCGGTCAATTAAGTATGTATGTATGTAGGTAGGTTGATCTATACTGTAAATCTCCGGATGAAATGTATGCTATTTGCGGATTCAAAAAGAGCCATTTTTCGGTCGAGTTTTAATTTGTAGAGGATATACAGTACTTAAATGCCTAACATGCCGTGTAGCATGAAAATTTTGCCGGTTCTACGTTTTGTGGATTGACCCCGATCCACGAAAATTTGTCCCCGCAGAAATTAATTCCCTTCAGTCGAATTAAAAACTCCGCTGTTAACAGACTTGTGCCACTTGGGTGATATACATGTAAATTACCGCTCAAAAGTAAGTTACCACCCTCTCACGAGACGAGAGTCACGTCTCAGAGACGAGACTTCCGTCTCGCGAGACGAGGCTTCCGTCTCGCGAGACGAGGCTCTCGTCTCCAGAGAAGCCTTTCGTCTCGCCAGACGGTTCGAAAAACTGTAAGTGTCTGCATGAACGTAAACTTTTCTAAAGATTAACACGTTCACGAAGAAGGTCGCCCTCCAAAACGGAGCACCTGATTCTAAAAGTGTAATGGAAAATGCGGTTGTCGGCGGTGTATTATTGTGAAACTTTTGCATTATAGTCCCGCAAAATTTTCGTGCTACACGATACGTGTGTTTCCAAGGGACTGATTTCAGAGACCTTTCAATATCCGACCTTTCAAACATCGGGTTTGAAGTCCTATCCTGCTAACATTCAAATTTTTTGATGGGGGCACTGTCAGTGGTTGTTGCAATGTGGACCTTAACTTTAACTTTTGTCAGCCAGGTATTTACATGTATATGCGTTGATATCATCATAAAGCTTATATCTTTTATCTTTTGGCGCTGTGCATAGAACTCAACCATTCAACCAAACGCAACAGCGTTAAAAAATCTCAACTGGAACTACCGGTTAAGCTGACTATTTACAAAGTTGAAGATCTTTTAACGGGAGAAATGCATCCAGATGTCGCAAATTCAGCACGCAAATGTGGTTAAATTATTTGTGTGAATTGTATTGTGATTTTGCAGCCACCAGAATCAGCAAAATCAGTTTGCGCCCAAGCAGTTGGTCAGCTCCCACTATCAGTGCGACTGTGGATAAAAGCTGCAGCACTGGAAGAAGAGACGAAAGCCAAGAAACGAGTTTTCAGGAAAGGTAAGTACATTTGGAATTGGAGTGTAAAATATTTATACCATTGTTGTTGATATTGTCAATGTTTGAGTCATGAAGGGCTCTATTAATTGGTCTTGGTCTTTGTCTTCATAATTGGGGACTTTAAGATCTAAGACGGCGACGTCGACGAAAGCGTCATCTCAAAATATAACTTTGCACTATCGTAAGTTCTCACGTTAGGCCATCTCGTTCGCGTCGTACAATGTGGGCGAAGTGTCCTAAAAATAAATTGGCTCGAGCGGTTCAGTAAAAATAGAGACTGAAAGGTTCACATTTGTACTCTCGCGTTGTCGTCAAAACCTCAAATTTGGTGATTTCACGTCGTTGTTGTGCAGAGTACCGCACGAATATTTTTCCGCTTTTAACCAATGATATTGTTGTTTCGTGGCGTTCTCGTTGACGACCGCGTTTTAGATCTTATTAGGGACTTTAAGATCTACGACGCGGTCGTCAACGAGAACGCCACGAAACAATAATATCATTGGTTAAAAGAGGAAAAGTAATCGTGCTGCACGTGCGCACGCATTTTAGCACATAATCGTGCGGTTCTCTGCACAATAACGACGTGAAATCACCAAATTTGAGGTTTTGACGACAACGCGAGCGTTCAAACGTGAATCTTTCATTCTTTAATTTTGCTCTGAAATCGCTCGTACCAATCTATTTTTAGGACACTTCACCCACATGGTACGACGCGAACAAGATGGCCTAATCGCGAGAAACTTAAGATAGTGCAAAGTTATATTTTGAGGTGACGCTTTCGTCGACGTCGAAGTCGTAGATCTTAAACTCCCAATTATCATTATACGCAACACCATGGTCGTCACCATCATCATCATCATTATGGTCTTGGTCTTTGCCTTCATAATTATCATTATCCGCTTCACTATCGTCTTCATCATTATCATCTTCATAATTATAGTCATCATCATCACCTAAACCACCAATACCATCCTCATCGTGGTCATAATTGTCGACATCGTCATCAACACTCATTCTCATCACGATCATTGTGGTCATAATAAATGATGTCATCATTACCGTCATCATAGTCAGGTTTCGCAATGTCTGCATGGACCAGAATGATAACTGCAAACAACAAGAAAACAAATTTTAAAGCAAAAACGAACACTGTTCCGGTTAAATTAGGAACAATTTTATGAAAGTTTAAAAAGGTGATTCTGAATAAAAACAGTACGAAAATATATACTATTCGCTAAAATGTCATTTACTAAAAAGGAATGTTTTAAGTCGTTTTTAAAATAGTTTTAGATTATCTTCAAAACGCAGTTTCTCATGTGAATCATTCCACAGTTTGGCAGAGAAGAAACTATCATCATCGAGCTTGTTGATATTTTGCTTTTTTTGTGTGTTTGTATTGACATTCTCTAGCACTTGAGCAAATACCCAACTCAGTGAGGATCTGGAAAGCGGCAGTAGAGCTGGAAGGACCGGAGGATGCGCAGATCATGTTGAGCAGAGCAGTGGAATGTTGTCCCACGAGTGTAGAGGTACATACCGATTCGTAAAAAGAGTTGGCAGAGGTTAATGGGAAAGAACTGGTGATGTGTGGAGGCGTTGATGCGCAGCAAATCACTGGTTTGTTGTGGTCTATTACAACATAGCTTGCTTGCTGGTCCTATTTAATTCCTGTAGAACCACCTTGCTATATGTCTATTTTCAATTCAAGACATTGATACACTGCCCAAATATGGTCATAAAGCTCTCGAAATCCGTAGGTCTACATGACGTGTATTCGGCGATGTATGTAGATTTCGCAAGAGAATGTGAAAATGACGGACCGGCGCCGCTTCACAAATGTTACCAGTTCGAAATCTTTCATTTCTTATCAATGTGTTGAATAACAGTTGTAGCGCTCAAGCTTGCGTGATATCGCCTAATTTTAGCCCACTCGGCCTTCGGCCTCGTCGGCTAAGTATTACGCGATATCACGCTCGCTTTTGCGCTATAACTGTTAAATGTGTGCAACTGTGCGGACATGTATATGACAAGTGCAGCCGCTGCGCTTTAGCTGCAAAGCTTTTGCTGCTAGTCATAGGAATAAGAAGGAACCAGTAAAAAAACTTCCATCTCTTTATAACCTCGACGTGGACTTTTCAGCCGTAACCTTTAGTGTGTCTTTTGTGAATAAAGATAGGGTGAACACATGAATGACAAGTTTGGATACTCCTTTAAAGTTTAGGGAGCACTCGAGAAGGCAGAGTTCCAATGGGCTTTGCCTCGAGCAACTCTTACATCTTCTGGTGCCCTCCAACCTCCCAAATGCATCCATCACTCCACAGACCTATGCTTAACGTGAACAATTCGAAATCTAATGTTCCAAGCTTTGGTATTCGTGAGAACAAACACACTAAGAACAAGAAAGAGAGGATTTATGTCAAGTTTCTTTCTTGAGGCCAATTTACCTCGTCAGCAAAACCAACGAAAGTTCATAGTCCTAATTTTTTATTCTCAACGGTATTTTTATTTTAGATTTTCCTCTTATGGCAACAAATTTTTACCGGACTTGTCTCTCAAAAGTTTTCATTTTGTGTGCTGCACGAGTTACAGTCATTTGACTTACAACTGATGAAGAGAGAGGCCTGAGTCCACGTCCCATTTTATATCTTCATTGCATGCAATGCAGTTTATGGCGTCATACAAAAACTACACTTAAAACTCGATAGTTAGTGCAAGTGAATACTACTACATGTTGGTTAGCTGTCGAAATGCAACACACAAGGGTCGTGATTTTACATCAAATTGGAAATTATGATTGTTTTGGTGGAAAGCTATGTTTAGCAACGGAAAATATCACAAGACGTTTTACTGCTAAGTAGTCAATGCCAGTCGCCGTTTGTTATAACAAGAATCTATTACACTTTGTTCTTTTCCAGCTCTGGCTTGCTCTTGCTCGACTGGAAACTTACGAAAATGCGAGAAAGGTAAGGAACAAAGGCTTAGTGCTCGCTATCTTGTAAGATGTTGTTTATCGCTGCAGACTGATGTAACAGAGGTATTGCGCAGGAAGTTGACGGCATTTCAAAAACTGCGAGCGATTTTCAGTCGCCCAATCATATGGTAAACAGAGCTACTCGTGTGGTAACAAAATAGCAAAAAGTTTAATAGGTTCTGTTCCTTTTTGAAGCACTAACATCATGCTCCAGTCATCATGGACACTAATACATGGACATGTACATGTAAGAAACGGATGCTAGAATGACTAGAATGCCATTCTAGTTGGTTTAAAGGTGTAGCTCTCACGAGTCTTCTCAGCTCAGTTGTGGAGCATCCGAACTCGGAATGTCATACGACCAACTCCATCCTTTCGGGATCACTCGGGTTTTTTCCGAATGTGGCCGAGTTATCGCCGATGAATACGCTTCTCTTCATCCGGTGTTGGTCTGACTGGAACCAAAACTCAATGTCTTAAAAAAAACTGAGGAGAAAGTGCTGCCTTTGTAATGATACCTACAGATGGTTTGGCTTTCAAGGCGTTTCGGATAAGGACTATAAACTACTGTAGGCTTGGTGTTACAATCGTTTAAGAACCCAAATCCTGTTCGGATTCTGGTGTTGTGGTCTACAGTATCTCTGCCAGCATACGGTCGACCTAACTGGGTTAGCTTGAAGGGCTTCTTGGCGAATGAGCCCATAATAACAAAAATGCAGCCAGGACTCAGGTTATTAATTTTTCCGGGACCTGGATAAAAAGTGAAAAGAACTGAAATTCTTAATCATTGCTACAGAAAAAACTGCCCAGTGCAGCACGTGCTTAAGCGTTTAATCTTTTGTCAATTTACAAGCTTTTATGAATTTATCACTTCAGGTCTTAAACAAAGCACGCGAAAATATCCCAACCGATCGCCAGATCTGGATAACAGCAGCTAAGCTCGAAGAAGCAAATGACAACCTTCCTATGGTGGAAAAAATCATTGATAGAGGTAAGAAGATTAATGTCAGCGCAGAAAAAAAAAGTTGAATTTGAGGCGTGCAATTGGATAAGGAAAGGAAAAATAGGAAAGGAACTTTATCTAATGTCTAGTCGTTCTAGTGCTGGAGCGCTAATTGAGGACATTGTAAACTGAAATTAACAAGTTAACGCAAATCAAGTCAAATGTTGGTTTTTTTTTAGGAGAGGGGAAAACCGGAGTATCCGGAGAAAAACCCCTTGGTGCAGAGTAGAGAACCAATAAATTCAACCCACATATGACACCGAGACCCGGAATCGAACCCGGTTACATTGGTGGGAGGCGAGTGCTCTCACCACTGCGCCATCCCTGCACTGGTACCATTGGTGTTAGGGCCTAAATTATTACTTTTACAGCACCTTGTTAATCGACTTCCTCATGTTTGGGGACCCAAAATTATTATACTTAATTATCATCAACAAAAACAACAACTTTGTAAATGCTCGAGTTTTACTGCTTTCACTCCACTGGATACACACCTCCAGAAGCTCAGTGTTTACATGGAAATAGGAATATTGAAACAGTGATAAGACCCGGGACGGTGACAGGTTAATTTTGTTCATTTGTGGTGTAGATTCTCCTACAATTAAGGGTTTTTTTTACAAGTTTATAGTTAAACGGGCTCCATCACCGTCATTCTATTCGGCGCTCCCTTTGGAGTCTTAAAATCAGTCTTAAAACCAATGAAAGCTTACAACTAATGATGCAGTTAAGTTGAATCACATGTGTAAGAAAGTGGTACTGGTTTGAGACTGGCAACTGTCTTCTGTTCTGACGCGTGCCAAGGATGGAAAACGTTTGTAGTTCAGTTAAAAGACGTAGTTTAAACTGTTCAAAGTCTCACACCTCATATTAAAGATTTCATCGGCTATAAACGTACAGTACAGTGGACGATACCTCCTGTAAAAAAAAGATATTGTATTTATATCTGTCCTAAATTTACACGATTCTTAAGGTGGCTCAAACCTGTTAACACAATTTTAAGAGACTGGTCCATAAGAAGGATTGGCTCTCCAACACTTTTTCACAGAAAGGCAAATAACGGTGGTACCATATGAAAGACCAAGTTTTCCTAAATGAGATGCTCTTGTATTATTAGGTCACCACAGCAAAAGGAACACCCTGCATGTAATTGCTTATATTGATAAAACGAACTCGGTGACCTTTTTTATGAAATAGTGAAATTACTGCCCCTTTTTATTACCATTGTTCAAACCGGTGTTTAAACCAGAAAGCTCTAAAATTGTAATGAAACAGTGAAAGGCTTAAGAGAATATTACACTTAACTGTGCAGTTATATACAAGGAAATCAATCAATTCCGCATTCATGATTAGTAATTTTTCACGGATTTACTCATAGGGATACTTAATGATGTTTACTTCTTCTGTGTGTACTGGCAGGATGTATTTTCATACTTAATGTATGTTTTAAGCCCACAACTGTATGAGTTCAAAAAACCACTCTAACGTGGTTTAGATTAATCGGCCTTTTACTATTAAAATTGGTGTAAAAGTACACTTCCAACTGTGTAATTTTATCCTTAATAATACCCATAAACTTTTATCCTTTAAAAAGAGTAAAAATACCCTACATATAGAGTAATTGTAAAAGGTTATTTTGGTGTAATAGTTTACACAGTAAAAAGGTGTAATTTTACATTTTTGCGTTCGTAACATAACACTTTAATTTTTAGTGTGCCGGTCAAAACATCTCAGCATACAGCTGCTCTCAAAGATTGTTCAGAAACATCAATTTTTCAATTTTGGTCTTTATATTTGACAATTATTCTACGAGGGCTCGCTGGATATGAAGTGATAGATAATCTTTTTATATCCAGCAAGCCCAAGTAGAACGATTGTTTTATTAAAATTTCGAGGATCAACTACTCTTCCATGTTAATTTGATTTGCAACAAAATGGCAACATGTGGCCAATTTTTCTCAGCTGCAAAATTGTTCCTTGACCACATTAGGTACAGCAGGTATATGAACTGATAGCCTGTGTCCGGCGAGACAATGAAAATGCTGGAAATCTGATATCCGTAGTTCAGTTTTTGATAAAAGAGTTTATAATCTTGAAACGAATTCTCCAATCGAAGCTATAGACGCTATTTAGATCGCTATTTGTATAATAATGTTCAGGGTTTCATGTTGAAGCTACTTTGTCAGTTTGAACAGTTTTAGTGAACATCACATTTTGCCACGTTTTGCTTTTCAGCTGTGACGTCTTTAAGGGCAAACGGCGTCGAAATCAACAGAGATCAGTGGATTAAGGATGCAGAGGAGAGCGAGAAAGCTGACAGTGTGGTGACATGTAGAGCTATAATGTAAGGATGGTTTTGGGCCAAAAGAAAAGATCTGTCTTGATTGAAAACGAGTGGGTGTGTGAGAAGTAGCATGGCCCCCCTTCCCCCCCCCCCCCCCCCCCGAGAAAAAAACGGGGCCGTCCCTGTTGGCCGAGTCGGAAAATACCATAATACTTTTGTTGTCCCCGCAATTTTTACATATTAAGCATTGTTTCCAGTTTCTGTAGGGACTTAACAATGGTCCTAAGAGAATACGAAAACAATTCTTATTCAAATGTTTGGGGGACAAACAAAGAATATTATGGTATTTCCCGCTTCAACCAATTGCTATTACACCCTCCCAGCCCCTCTCAGCCCTACTTCCCAACATCTTCTCACAAACCCTCTTCAATCCCTACATGGTCACTTTAACCCCACCTCCTACCATCCCATACTTTATAACCTTCTTGGTCTTCCAGGTAGGATATGTAGCTGATGAACCGTGTTTTCGCGATTTTCAAAATTGTGGCAAGGTTCCATCTTAAGTAACTCTATCGGTTTGATGAGGGAGATAAACAGGTTATCGTGGTTGTCGTTGTCAATGATTTCAACTCATAAGTCACTTGACAACTTGATAATGAAAATCATTTCCCACGAAAGTTTCGACACGATCTTCTCTGCACTAATGACATGGAGGTCTTCAACCTCTTCCAGTATCTCAAAGATGGTGTAATTCCATCTGTTGTCGCCTTCTTTTTGAAAAAGATGTTATGAAACCTCAACCTCTTCCCAAAAAGCATAGCTTGATAAAATTTGATCATTTGGTGCATTTGCCTAAGAATAACGATTCTTGATTATGTTAACCTTCCTTTTGACAACGTGAGCGAATGTCTGACACCCAGATGATATCACTCTATCAACTTTAGAGAATCATCGATGTAATCGCGTAATAATAAAATATAACAATAAATATTTTACTGATATTTACAGCAACACTGTAATCGGCATTGGGGTGGAAGAAGAAGACAGAAAACACACGTGGATGGATGATGCTGACAGTGTAAGAGAGTGTCCCTTTGCAATGAAGTTGTCACGTTTTATCCTGCCCTGTGTTATTTGAAATACTTAGTTCACAGCCTGTGATCGTTGTTCATCTGTAAACTTCCCTTAAAATGATTTAATTATGTCTTAATTTACAGTGTGTTGCTAATGTCGCTTTCGAGTGCGCAAGAGCTATCTATGCACATGCTCTGTCAGTTTTTCCCAGCAAGAAGAGCGTCTGGTTGCGTGCTGCACACTTCGAAAAGAATCATGGGACAAGGTAAGTCGACGCCATATCGAGGTTGTTGCGGTAACGGGTTAAAAATGAAAGTGACGTCATGTAAATGAAAACCTAGTTCAAGCTTTGATTAGCTTTTTGCATTGGTTATTTCTTCTTTTAAGATATAGTTTGAAGTGGCCCATGTGTTTGTTTATCTTTGAGCAACTTTGTAATCTCTATCTCAACAGAGAGTCTTTGGAGTCCTTGTTACAGAATGCAGTTAAGCACTGCCCGAAAGCTGAAGTTTTGTGGCTGATGGGTGCAAAATCCAAGTGGCTGGCTGTAAGTATAGTATTAGTTATCGTTGGTACGAACCTTACTTCAGCAAAATGAAGGCATAAGAGATTAAGGCTTGATCTGTGCGATACCTGTGCAGTGCTCTACTAGTTGTGCTTTCTTTCCAACTGGGAGCTGTGAGTTCATTATAGGTTAAGACGTCAGTGATAATGATGTTGATGTTGGTAACTGTGACATTGTTGTTGTTTATGATAATTATGTTGACGATGATGGTGTCATTGTTCTTGTTGTTAGTAATTATTATTGTAGTAATAATAGATCAGCTGTTATGACAGATACTCGGCAATCAGTTTTAGTAACTATTTAGTAAGGAAGTTAGCGACGTTGCAATGACGATGATTTCGGCTGCGACAGCGGCATTGAAATTGACAACAACATCAGGGAAGACAACTTAGATTTTAGTTCTCACAATAATTATCACTTTCTCATCACGGAATGTTATGTTGATTCTTCCACATTCGCTGTTTTCAGGGTGAAATTTTTGAAGCTCGTTCCATCTTAGCCTTGGCGTTTCAAGCGAATCCCAACAGTGAGGAAATTTGGCTGGCTGCCGTGAAGCTGGAGAGTGAAAATAACGAGGATCAGAGAGCGAGGTACATTTGTGCCCTTTAGTAACCGAGTTCAAAGGACATACTCTAAGTTTTGCCAGAAACCCATAAGGGTTGAAACGTGCAACGCGCGTTCACAGCTTCCGAATATTCAGTGCGAACTGATTGGTTGAATGTTTCAGTGCTAAGTACCATATTTGGAAACCCCTCGCTCTTGTTGTTCCAAATATGGTACTTAGCAAATTGAATATTCAGAAGCTTGTTTCCCAGCACTCAAGGGGTCGTTACACGTTTCAACCCTTATGGGTTTCTGGTTTTGCTCAGTTCCATTCACACTCGGGCCAGGCGTTGGAATGTTTAAAATCAGATGTTTTGAAAATCAAAGCGAATATGAAAGTACTGAAGAAGGTCATCGGACCTTCAATCCTGGACAAACGTCTTGGGACACTTGCTAAAATGGTTTAAAATAGAGACCATCTATCGTACAGCCCCCCTTCCTTTCTAATGTTGATTGGAATCTTGGAAACTTTCAGAAATGCTGCAGTTTGTTTCAAGATTGCTTAGGGGAGGAAGGTGGGGTTATAATGAGGAGAATCATTATTGCCAACGAGGCGGCCGACCCCAGAGGGTCGGCCGTCGAGTTGGCAAATCATAGAGCCGTACGTGAGTACAGAAGAAAAATCTCATCTCAGCGTAAGGGACCTTTTTTTGACCATATTTGGGTGTAAGTAATACTCCATATTTGGGTAGTGATGTCACGTTTTTGCATGTGTCGCTTCCACCGTGTGGTTTGTGTGTTGTTTCAGCGGACGATTCAGCTAGTGAGATTGGAGGCGCTTGTAGTTGCCTTACGTGTTTGTAAATTGAATTGTAAGCAGCAGCTGATCAAGGAATAGCGTTATACCTACAAATTTCGGACAGAACGAGCGTGTTCGCTTGCGAACCAGCGTGTTCAATTGTCAATTTCGAACCAGCGTGTTCGCGTGTCAATTTTAAACCAGTGCTTTCTTTCGTCGATTGACACGTTTTTGAAGACTTCAGATCAAAGAATTGAACAAATTACTATAAAACATCTTCTTATAGCACAAAGAATTGTCCTTGAACTCCAGCGTTGCGTAATTAAAACCACTCACAACTTGGACAAAGCGGGAGTAGACAATATTGTTTGATTATTGCGTTCAATACATTTATTATCTGGTTAATCGCCGTTACAAGCCTACAACTAAATGTCGGGTTCTTTAGCTTAGCAGACATTGCTTTTCAGGGTTCATTCAATGTGAAATACAGTGCTGTTATTATTATTGTTATTATAATTTTCCTTCATCACCACGTGCGTGAAAGTTCGAGTTGCGCCGATGAAACACATTCCCTACACGGGGCTGCCGAAAGTTTTTACGCCATCAGTGTAATAGTTGAGCTTGTGTTTATACTGATAGTTAACTTTCAGCATACCATTTTGTCATGATTTATGTTCACTGCAGCGTGCTTTTTCTGTCACTTATTCTTTACGGCAGCAGTACAAAAGCAATCCACCGTTCTCTGGACAAAGAGTATAATGTTTTTACGTTAATATTTGGACTCAGACAGAACACTCTCAAAGTGTGTAAATAAAGTGTAATCGATGTAATACCCAAGGGTTCAGTCAAAAACCTTCATACGTTTGTTGTATTTATCTTTTTTTGATTGAATCAAAAAATTAAACGAAAATTCATGTGCACATTTATTCACACAATACTCAAACAACCAGTAAACTAAGGTAACACTTCAAAATCACAAGATATTGCTTCGAACTTAAGTAATACTCCCTCAACATTCCACATTTCAAAAACGTGATGAAAATTATGCCTTCAAGACCAAGACTCTTATCAGAGTTACTTCACACTCTTCCTTTCCTACTTTCATTTATAGTAAAATAATTTCACCTCTGTGTCAAACTTTCACACATTCCAGAGACATAAAACAATTTTGCCTCGTTGGCACTTGCCGCAAGGCACAACTAGTAAAATATCAGGTAAACCTTTAATTGAAGCCGGCTATTTTTGTGCTCATTGTTAAAAGTATCCTAAGACATCTTGTCCAGGATTTTTGGTGCAGAGTGTGCCTCTCTTAATTGATCATGCGCGTAAAATCTGAGTACTTATAATGCTGGACCTAAGAGATGCTTCCACAGCTAGGGAATTGGAACAGAAGAGGGCAGTGTTCGATCTGCCTCGTCGATTTTTAAGAGTTTTTTCCGCGGCCATGCAAGAAGTCTTTTTTTTCTTTTGGACTCAACTATTTGCTTTACCATTGCTGTACACAGAAAACTTTTACAGAGAGCAAGATTAAACGCCTGCACGCCAAGGGTATGTAGAGGTTCTTCGGTTTTCTTGATATGCCTTGACGACAACTTGTCAAGAATAATTTTACGATGTTGTATTGCAACTTGTCATGATAAGCTGAAAAATTGAGAGGGACTGGGGCTTTCCAGATCCCAACCCTTATAACAAAGGAAGCTACAGGTCATAGACCCTTTCCATAAATGGCAATGTACATCCTAAGCCTCACATTCATGTGAAAAAATCTTTGTCTAGTAGCATAAGTACGAAGCTAAGAATGTACAAAGTATTGTTATTCAAATTTAGGCGCCATCTATGCAAAGGGTCTACAGCGACAAATGAAAAGAGTAATCTATTCAACAACACTCCCATTCATGCTCAGTTGAATTAAGGAATGGGGTGAAATATCAATCAGCGGTCTACGCCAAGCTGGAACTGCTTGGCTTAGGACTAGTTAGAAGAAACACGACCCACGTGAATCGGTAGGGGGATGGGTCGTTCTTCCGGACCAGTATTCCGCTGGAAACTGAGCAAGAAGGGAGCGCACCTCAACCAAAGCGGATTTATAGCTATCCTGTAGTGTCGTGCATGTGTTTTATGCACGCCTAGCCAATAACATGCTGGTATTCTGTTTTCGCATATCATAAGGAGTGTTGTGAATGGCAGTCTGGAATAGAGCGTTTTTACTCACGTGACCAGCAGCCATATTGGCTTTCTGAAACAAAGGAAAGTATTTGCATAAAAATAGAGTTCAATTCCCGGAGGATTAGTTTGGTACACCATCATGGCCGCCATTTCTTTGTTTGGGAACACCAACATGGCCGCCGTGACGTCATGTGAAAGCGTGCAAAAGGTACAGGATTACTCAAGAAATTTTCCGCCATATTGTTAGCAAATCCGGTTGAAGCAAAATCGAAACCGGTTATGCCTTGTTCTTCGAACTCGTAATGTGATTGGCTCATTTTGATTGTTTGTCGAGTTTTTTTTTTCCTCATGTTTCCATTTAGGTGATGATGAAGTCGATCAAGTTAGAATGGGTTTTACGAAACCTTTCGGAGGTAAATGACAATCTTCTTTCCAGTTTGTAAATCGTTCTCAAACATTCATTGGATGTCTTATTTTTGGCTGTGTTTGTTCTAATTAGGGAAACTGCTGTTGAGTAGAGTGAAGGTTTTCAGAATGATGGTTATTAGGAAAAGAGTGCTTTTTGCTCATTTGACCCAAATCAGTTTGATTGACATTTCTACAGCCACGCGTGGTTTTCTAAAAAAAAAAGCCTATTCCAAATAAATCGTCTCTTTAAATCTAAATCATGGATGCACTTCAAACAGCGCAAAAATTGCCCTATTTTAACATGGTGTGCTGACTTTTGACACAGCTGGACGCTGTAACCACTTACCTTCTGAATACACTATACTGAGCAAAGATAATATGTGGGCTTTGACCAAAACTTTAACTGCATTATGCAGTCCAAATAACTATCCAATAATTTATTTTCCAGGCAGAGAAGTTATTAGACGAAGCTGTTCAAAGATACCCAGATTTCGCCAAGGTAAGAGCATTTTAGATTGTGATAGAACGAGTTTGCTTTGAAGCATTGAGGACGGCCCTTAAGGTGGCAGGAACCCGTTTCACAACTCTTTAGAGACCTTATTGGAAGGGTTATAATTACATCGCTATATCACGTAACAACAATGTTATGGCAACATATGAGACACCAATTACTGCTTAACAAAATGCGCCTACTATTGTGACGTAATAGGTTGCCATGGCAACATGAAAGCTCTTCAAAAACACCCTATATTTCGTGTTTACTTTCTTATATCTTAAAAAGAGATCCCCATTTTTATTGCAGAATAGTAATCAGCAACCTGAGATAGAATTATCAGCAAAGTTTTAAAAAACGCATGGTAACCAATTCAGAGCTACCTTAAATTTTTCGAACATTTTTATAATAGTGCAACTGGTTCCAGCCACCTTAAGGACTGAAAGGTAAAAAAAAAAATAGACGACGCGGTTTTTTGTACAAATGGACAATTGGTTGAACATTGGTGCGGGGAGGTCGCCAATTCGAACGTCGGATCAGTCTCTTGCGTTTGTCGTCCGCTCTGAGGATATCATATCATTGTCTTGTTTTGTGTTTTCTTCTTCAGTTGTGGATGATGAAGGGCCAAATACACCAAGAACAGAATCACATTGACAGCGCTAGAGAAGCATATAAACTAGGGGTAAGAAAAATTCCTTTCGCCATATTTAACCATTTTGAGTGACGAAAGCAAGTACGTGGTTGGTTTCCTCCTTCGTGTTTTTACCACTGGAAATAAAAGTCGTGTTTTTGCGCCGCCGTGTAATATCCTCTATGTACGGCTCACTAAATTTAAAATTTTCTAGCAAGTTTTTCATGTTTTACGTCTCTCTTACATAATCTTGTAAAATTGAAAAAAATAGTGATCTGGAGAGGATTAGTCTTTAAGGAAGCATGAGTTTATGGGATACTGATATTTCAAGACATTTTTAGGGAACTAGTTTAAAACACACCGAATTATAACGCTTATTACCAATAATTAGTATTTTGGATCAGATTAATATATTTCTTCTTAACTTTTAATTTACTAGTAGTGAGTACCAGCATGCATGGACTGCTTAGAAGCGGCTGCAATTTGCGCCTATATATGCTTCCAGTCCGCTGGGGGTAAATTGATAATTGTAAAGCGCTCTTGAGACGTTAGTGATAAGGGCGCTATCTAAATGCACAACTTTACTTCACTTTACTTTACTTTATTTAGGTGTCCCCAATTAGTTTACTTATATGTAAGCTAGATCTACCTGACACATGAATAAAGTTATTGAGTGATTGATTATTGATTCTGAATCCTGCAAGCAACTATTTCAAAAAGAGAAGAATTTTTTTTTTTTCGTTTTTCGGATTTTGACGCAGCAATCTTTGTGGCGGTTGAACCTTCGGCTTGACTTCAACTAGTTTCCTTTCCCGCGCGGCTGATTACCTCAGAGATGTAATAATTATCTTACTAACCTCAGAAATAAGCGGGAAAAAAGACCTCAGTCCGTAACTTATTGTACAGGCCTCGAACTCGGTTGGTAAGAGGTATGCATTTTAATGAGCAGTTGAAGTAAAAAATTGAGAAGGGAGTTGGGATGGCGCATTGATCATAGTACTTCTCTTCAGCAAGTGTGACCCGGGATCGATTCCCGGTCTAGACGATCTATGTGGGTTGCCTTTGTTGCCAATATCTCGTGGCCGCGGCTTGGGTACCACTCTATAAAAGAATCGAAGCGCATGCGCCTTCCGGGTGGTTTTTCTAGGTTGTCCGGTTTTTTTCCAACTCATAAAGAACCAACATTTGATTCGTTCTTCTTAATTCGAGTTGATTTGATTTGCAGCTTCAGTCCTCAATACGTACAACTCTTGTCCTTGTCTATGTCATATCCAGACTTCAGTGAAGTGATTATTATCAAAAGAGTGTATCAAAACTGGAATTCCTTATTGCAAACTTTGAAATAAACACTCTTTACATGTTTATTCAAAGAAGTGCAGAGAAAATGTACCTGTTGTTTTCGAACTTATGTCACTCCTTATTGCAGACCAAGAAATGTCCCCGGTCCATTCCAATCTGGCTGTTACTTGCAAGACTTGAAGAAAAATCAGGTTTGTTGTTTTGTTCATTTTGCTTACCTTAGCTGTGTGTTGTTTTGTTTTGTTTTTTTCGTTCTTACGTGAACGTATTTTGGGGTGGTTGGTTTACATGGAGGTGGACAGATCTAATTAGTAGCAAAATCTTAGTGCGTTAGAAACAGTTGGCGACGTGGTTCGAGTTCTCTTTTTCCCTTAAGGTGCCCCAAGTTCCATTCATTATCAAGGGCGTCACATGGGGGTTTCGTTTGTGGTTTCTCTGCTCTGCCGCGAGACGTTTTTTCTCTGAATACTAACCGAAATTTGTGAATGTAAACTAGAGCGATCGTTAAGCTCTTTATTATCTTCTCTTTGGTTGATATTGTGCTTGTTGCATCTCGCAGGTCAGGCCACAAAAGCAAGATCCGTATTGGAGCAAGCCCGTCAGAAAAACTCGAAGTGCCCTGAACTATGGTACGAGAATGTTATTTGTTTGCTTTTGCAGGTGCGTAGCAGCCTTTTAAGCCAGTAATCCCGAGCTTACAAACTTTTGAACATAATTAGAAACAAAGTAAGAACAACCTTTATTAAGGACACAACTGATGTTATCACTTTCACAGAGAAAACAAAGATAGGCCAATATACAATTTTAGTATCAATGGACGTGCCTAGCTTGTACACAAATAAACCACAAGAAGAGGGAACGAATATACCAAGAGTTGCCCTTAGGCAAATGCTTGGATGACTCCTAAACGAACACTCGTTCCATTTCAATGGGGATAACTATCTCCAAACACATGGAACCGTCATTGGGACAAAAACGCGAGCCTCTTTTGCTAATATTTTCATGGCGCAATCAAAACAAGTTTATACAACAAAGTGATGCCAAGCCAAAGATACGGAAAAGAGAAACTGAAAGCTTTTAATATGCGCACTTCAACTCCTTCCCGTAAAATGGCACTTCTTGTTAAGAATGCTTTTGTCACTTGAAAGACATTCATAGATTCAACTTTTTTTTTTCTTGTAGGCTTGAGGCGGTTCGGATAGAAACTAGAGGAAGCCGAAAAGAATTCGCGCGGACTTTAATGGCGAAAGGTACAGTTCATGTGCGAAGTCACAAGAACATCACAACAGTGTCAGCAAGGCGCCGTCATTTAATTGTTACGTCCTCTTAGAATTTATCGCTTAATTTAGAATTAATTACGTAAAGGATAAGTTTGTGAAGGAAATGTACCGTTTTAGTTATTTTTGGTGTTGTATGCACACCGGCCAATCACGGCCGACGCAGAGAATAAAGTAAGCCAATCATAACCTTGCATACGGCGGCTGCGCCCGCAGTACTAGTGGCAGTCAAACGTAGCTGCCCTACCGAAACGACACGATAATAGCCTTTTTCTTCAAGCTAACAAAAATAAAGGCAATGCTTAAGTTGCCTTGGCCTCTTCTAACAGTTAAGTTGAGAATTCCGGGTTTAATTTGACGAGGAACAGCATATTTTGCTCAAAATAACACAACTATTACCCTACCTGGCGACACTCCACGAACTACGAGCGAGTTGCCATGCTGGAAGCCGGTGACCCATTTTTGACGCCAAATTGCGAACTTGAAGACACAAAATGTTTCATATTTTTCACATTTTACAGTCTGATACTTAGTACGGTTTTGGAAATTGTAAGTCCCTTTTCCTGAATATTTAATGCCATCTCCAGTGAGATAAATGGCCTTATTTCAATGCTATTCCCGTTAACTTTTATTGAAGTCAGGACAGTAAAGTTTTTACCGCCTGCTGAATCCTGATTGGTCAATTCAAGTTTTAGGCGCGCCAGTCGTATGCAAGGAATGCATGAAAAGCTAAGCGCGGGAAAACGCATGCTCACAAGTCTCAGTGAGGTTTGGCAACTTCTTTCTGATTGGTTAAAAAAGTGGGGCTAGATTTTTGAAGCCAATCAACAGAAAGCTATGCATAACCAAAGCTATCAATTACTTTTGTACAAATTTGAAAAAGCGCATTTTGACATCAGTGAATTCACCGCCTAACACTTAAATCACTCATGATTATTCGTCAGCTATGCAAGAATGTCCTACTTCCGGGATCTTATGGGCAGAAGCTATTTTCATGGAAAGTCGACCTCAACGAAAGACGAAAAGCGTGGATGCACTAAAGAGATGCGAACATGATCCTCATGTGCTGTTAGCAGTGGCTAGGTCAGTTACTGGATGTATGCTGGGATTTCTGGTCCCAAGCTGAGGCCGTAAATCTCTCTTGGCAAGTGCCAAGAGAAGGAAGCGACTTCTGGCTGCTTCACTCAGCGCGTGTCATAGCAAGGGTACATATTTGTAAAGCCCCGTGCAAACAAATGCAACATTGTTGGGTGTTAAAGTGCTACTGTGATCAAAAAATCATTTCCTTCTTTTCTTCAGATTTTGAGAGTGTGCACGATTGCTTACACTTGACTGGCAAAATTTTGAGCTTTGATTGTAATTTTCTCCTCCATCCAGCTCTCTCGAGACTCCAAAGTTAGTAATGGCTCTCCATGAAATAGGAAAATTCCAGTTAAAATAAACAGGTGACTTTTTTTTTAATCAAGGCTTAAAACTTTGGTCGCTTACTGTGTAGTTGAGAGAAAATCGATTTTTTGGTCATAGTACCACTTTAAATGGAAAGACCTTAGACAGCAATGACCAGAACCAGGTAGCTGACCAGCGGTTTGCTGGGGGTGCTCAATCTCGCGGTCTCAGAAAACCTGGTTGTAGTCATTGTTATTTAAGGTTTTTCCTTTAAATGTTGCGTCCTTTTGCACACCCTGTGCGTGTTGTTGCACGAAGTTTGAAACTGGTCAAAGTTTTGAGCCAACAACTCCCAACATTTCTTTTGTTCCGTGGTCGCCGAAGCGTAGCGCAACAATGTTGGATGCGGCTGCACAGCTCTTACAACATTGTTGTGGCCACGCACGCGCATTATATATGGTCTCTATGGAGAGAGCAACACTTTAACATGTTGAAAACAAGATGGCAGCCGAATTTTGTAAGTTTTCAAAGTCTTATGGGTCGTATCTATTCCCATAATACACTGCACGTCCTTACATTGTTGAGAGTTATGGCATCCGTTTTGACACCACTATCAACACCATCCAACATTAAGTTGTTGTCGTTGTGAAAATCATAGCGCCACTGGATCTATTGATAGCGTGATAATAACATAAAATTATCGTAAAGAATAAACTCTGAGTGTGCTGACTCGATTATTGATCGGCGTTAAAGGCCCACGTTCACCCTACAGGTATTACGTGCTGTGGAACAATTTTCATATATGAAAATCCCGCCAAAGCTGAAATTCGTCCAATCAGATCGCTATGTTAAGCAATGCGAATTTCCATAACAAAAAAAAAACGGTCGAAAAGCCTGTCGGTTGAAGTTGGCCTTTAAGTTCGAAATTTCCCGTTTCGCGAGTTTCAATTTTTTTTTATGTTTCTCTTTTATTACTTTAGGTTGTTTTGGAGCGAAAGGAAAATAAACAAGGCAAGGGAGTGGTTTAACAGGTATGGCGTTTAATTAACAATTATGACAGAACAAATACCTTATTACGTGAAATTTTCGCGACAAGTTAATTTCGTGATAATAATAATAATAATAATAATAATAATAATAATAATAATAATAATAATAATAATGATGATGATGATGATGATGATGCTAATGATAGAAATGTAATAACAAGAACAAGAATAGTGATGATAATGATGACTGTTATTTAATTGTCAATTGTGGACTCTGTACATTGGAATCAAATGTAATCAACTGAAACCAAATCAAATGGTGGGTTTTTGTAGAGGGCATAACCGTGGTACCCAGAGAAGAACTTCTCCAGCAGAGTAGAGAACTGACAGACACAACCGACACTGCGTGGAACGCAATTTTCAATCCTGCCTTTAATATAAAAGAGTGGTAGTGAATATAAATTCACTGTAAAGCAACGAGCCATTTATCAAAGCTAAAACCTGATTAGAAACTGTTTATTTGCTTTAAGTGCTACTAGGACCAAAAAATCAATTCTTTTTTTCCTTTGGATTTCAAAACTATGTTAACTAAACACTAAGTGACCCAGGTTTTAAGACTTGATTTAAAAAAGACACCTGTTTATTTTAACTGGAATATTCCAGTTTAATGGCCCACCATTACTAACTTAAAAATCTTTAGAGAGCTGGATCGAGGAGAAAATGACGTCAAAGACTCACTAGTTTAAGAATGCATTGCGATTGTACGCGGCTGAATTAATTTGAAGCACGGGAGTTTCTGGTTTTCAGACTTTTAAAACTCCAGTTTTTCTTATATAATAAGTTGCAGTTACACGCTGAAATTTTCACGTAGTGAGTAAATGACGTCACTTTCCACTAGACCCAACCCTGTGAGGTCCAATCGGTCAGTTTTGAACGTGAGTAATGGCGGACCGTGAAATCCAAAACGTACACTCAAACTAAACGGCCTTCGGATAAAAATCAAATCTCAAAATTTTGCTAGTCAGATGTTAAGCAAACACACTTTCAAAATCTGAAGAAAAAAAGGAAGTGGTTTTTGTGGTAGTGCACTTTATAAGTGCACTACACACTATGTCACCGGTTTTGTAAGAGTGAGTGATTGTAAGTTCGTGGTCGCAAATAGGCCCGTAGCGCGTGCATAACTCACGAACATAAACAGGCCTACTGGAAGCGAGCTTGAGTTTCAACAAAATGAGCTCCAAAATCGGCATGAATTTGTGACGCTGATGAACAATAAAGCAGCTGCTATTTTCGATGGAGAATTTACCTGGTGATAAATAACCTCCTCTAGGAGAGTGAATATTTGACTTTACAGAAACAATGGTCAACCTCAAGAGTTAAGCTATTGTGATCTTTGTGTTGAAAAAAAGGGAAAGGAAAGGAACTTTATGTTAAGTGTCTAGTCGTTCTAGCGCTGGCGCACTAATTGGGGACACTGTAAACTGAAATTAACAATTAACACAAATCAAGTCAAATGTTGGTTTCTTGTCAATCTTTAAAACACTTGAAAGAAAAAAAAACCGAATTAACAAAAACGAAAACTCGGTGTCTTGCCATCTTTTTGACACAAATGTATCCTTTGTTTCGCGAGTAAACATGCGAGGTAACTTGATCACGGCGCCCGCTGAATTCGATGTCACTTTCGATTTTGCGATTTACTTGTGCAGTACAATAGAAAAATTGAACGTAGCAAAAATCTCCCAAAATGTTTTTCGCTGATGGTAACTTTTTATATTCTCGGTTCAAAATTTAAGTTGTTTTCTTGTCGCAAATTTTGTTGCTGATGTCAAAGTATTTTATTCTCAATCGACACTTCCTGAAAACTTTTTCTTCTCTTCCTGAAAACAGTGTATCAATATTTACTTTTGCATCAATATTTGTTTTGCATAACGCAAGCTAACAAAATTTTTACCTTGCTTAGTTCGCATTTTTTGAGCGTTAAAATAGAATTTTCGGTCCTATTTTTCTGACGGCAAGTCCTATATTTTGAGGTCACCCATGTAAATACTAACCTCGCCCGATAGGGATTAACTTAGTGAACTTTTGTCTTAGAAAGCTGTCAGACCTCAGAGTGCATGCTCAAACTTGTGGTGAAGAAAAAGTTGCAAGGGAACTTGAAAATGATCAACATGACAGCCTCGAAGCCAATGTTTCTCGATTCCCTTTTATTTTCTTCAATCTTTCTGGGATTTAGTATTTTACTAGTAACCACATATCTTAAGGGGCTATTTACCTAAGACATCTACCATGGCACTATAATGATATACGGTACCAAAACAATATCGTGTACTATTAGAGCTACATATTGCGCAAAGATAACTTGAATATCCTGGAGGACAAAACGCAGCTCAGTTGACAATTATACAGCGCTGTGTTACTGCACTACCACACGTACGCATTGCGTGCCTAATTTTATTTTATCACAGGGGCTCTTGCAACAAACTGTATAATTTTTTTCACAGTGCGTGAGTGGGCGGAATTCAACAAATCTTGTAATCTGATTGGTTTCGGGAGCGGGCGGAATTTTCGCATCCGGCCCGATCACGGCGGGCGGAATCCTAGCCTTAGTCGCGTGAGCTTTTGTGATGACCTTAAATTTCCATTTTTTTTTTTGACACTGCATGCATGTACATACAGAAGTTATTGGAAATGGAATTCAAATAAAAACATTTCTCTTTGAAACGTTCAGTTTGTAAGTCGCTTAACACTGCATTCGCTATCAAACGCGGTTTTAGTCAACAATTAAAAAAGTGATTTCAGAGAGGAAGGGAGAGAGAGAGGAAAAAAAAAGTTATTTACTAGCTAAGGGTCGGTCCGTATAGCGAAAAACTGTGACCTCGGTCTTGAAATAGCTGCCCTCGGCCAGCATTTTCTAGACGTCGGTCACAGTTTTCGCTATACGGACCTCCCAGCAGGCAAATAACATATATGTATTTGGGAGAACACTGAATCTACCCAACTGTTTCACGTAACGGCAAAGTTATAATTGGATAAATTTAAGGTGGCTCTGAAGCTACTCCAGAGAATTTTTTTAATTTTGCATAGAGTTTTCTTTTAGCTTGCTTATCACTTTCCAGCAATTAAAAATGGGGGTCACTAAGTTCGTTTTTGAGATAAGACAAAGGGCGATTTTCATAGACTTTGTGTTGCCATGGTAACCTTTTACGTCACATTTATGAGTTCGTCTTGGTAAGCGATTATTGGTGCTTCATTTGGTACCTTAACATTGTCGTTACGTGAAAAACGTTACAGAGTTAATTGTTATAATAAGACATTCCCTCCAAATGTTGAAACGGGTGATAAGGTTGTTTCTTGTCCCAACAGAGCTGTTAAACTCGACCCAGACCTCGGCGATTCATGGGCGTGTTTCTACAGATTTGAGTTGCAGCATGGAACCGAGGTAAATATTTTAATAGGTCATCAACTATTAAATATTTGTTACGCATGTGACGTCATAAGTTGGGTGACGTAAGGCATGGATCTCGCATCGCGACGCTGCGAAACAAGTTAATTTGCATATAGTATACTGTAATGTACGCTTCACAAGTTTTCTCGGTTGGGACAGCTCTGAATTTTAGCGTAGAAGGTCCTGGCTTGCAGCCAACTCCATCAAGTGTTTTCCCTCTTTCGGTACAGTTGTTCAAACACTGTTTGATGATAAAGAAACCTCGCAGTCACTGCACTTCTCTGGCAAATGGTGAGGTACGCTGCCCCCACCAGCGACAAGTTTTTTGGAGTCAATTTAGGTTGTAGTGTGCTCCGAAACTCTGTTTATATAATAGTGTGAATTAAAAGATGAAACATTAGGCCTAGAATCAACGAAGTGGCAAGGCTTTCAAAAGTGTCTTATGTGTGGATTTCCTGAGGTTCTTCTAAGGGCGGACAAAGGCAAATTTGTCAAAAGTGGCAAAGCAAAGTTACAATACTAGAAAATAGAAGTTGCCTCGAAGGTTGACACTACAGTATTTAGTCGAAAAATTCAAAAGGTACCTCTACGCTATCATGTTCCGTCCTCTGTCTTGCGCTTATGTTCTCATCTTCCGTCTTGTATACTATACTTTATATTCTGTGATTTTGGTTTTACCATTTTAAGGGATAGATTTCATCAGTCTCCAGAGGGTAATTATAAGTTGTTTACCGTTCGCTCTTTTGCAGGCCCAGCAAGAAAGTATTATGCAACGGTGCGTGATGGCCGAACCGCATCACGGGGAAAGTTGGTGTGCAGTATCCAAAGCCATTCCGAATTGGAGACTTCGAACAAAGGATATTCTTCCCAAAGTAGCCAAGTCTTTGAAACCTATTGAGAAGGAATAAACACGAAACCACGAAACCGCAGCCATGAAGTGTACGAAGAAGAAAACATCGACTCGAATGCTTCATGTGGGGAGTGCCCCTCCTCGAACACAAAGTTTTGGTGTCAAGTAGTATGTCGCCTGAATCGCCCGAATAACCCGCATGTATCGTTTTGGAGTAATCAAATCCTGACACTTTGCCTTGGACCACTCAAGCCTATTGTAGATCCGCCTCGTACGAGATTTTGATTCCACCGGAAACCGGTGCCTTTCTCTTCGCACTTTCATTTGTCGTTCTCTGCTTGATCGCGGGGAAACAAAATGAAGACTTCGCTCGAGATTGAGAAATGATTCGGAGATAGCAACTTTCGTAGTTTCTGGCAAGGACCCTGGAAATAACGTTCTAGGAAAGAACTGCGCTTTCTATTTATGTAACTTGTGTTTCTTGTGTTTTGTTTTTTATTTTACTACTGTACTCTGTAAATGAAACTTTCTTGAAAAAAAAAAGTCTGTATAATCCACGTTATTGGTTTTGTTTGTTTGTTTGGGGTTTTGATTTAGTTCTGCTGTTTAACTGGCCGATGTTGACCCCAATATAGCAGAAAGACCCTTACCCCCTCCCCCCCCCCCCCCCATCCCCCTTCTTTACCCTCGTTTTCCCAAAGAATACGGCTACACTTGAGCCAACGAATATCTGGCAACAAACCTTGAGGCCTTGCGAGTTTCCTGTACCCAGAAAGGTTGACTTGAAGCCTGTTCCTTGCTATCCTGGGCGTTTCTGGGCGGTGTCAGTTTAGCATCAATCAGGTAAGGTCAAATTCTCTTAGTTGCCATGCCTGTAAGGTAAACCACGAGGCTACATGAATTCTGATCTCAAAATAGGAAGGGGTCTGGGGCCTGTTTTTCGAAAGTTTCTTAAACTTTGTCTCTTATGAAAAACTGGTCTTTTAAAATGTTTTCAAAGAAATGATTGTGAAGTATCATGGCTTAATTAAAGTTCATCGTTTTTAACAAAGAGAGGGAAATTTGGCATTCGAAAAGTTTGAAGGCTATCGAGAAACAGGCTGCTAGTTTCCGGAATAATCTTCACGTTAACGGCCAGTTTGCCGCATGTTTTTTCTTTGGGTATATATTCATCTTTACAGTTACCCAGATGTCTTCTCCAGTCCCAAATGCAAAGCTAGGCCACTTTCAAAAATACCATAATACTCTTTGCTTTCCCTCCAAAATTCAAAAGTTTACGAAAGCACTGTTCCAATTTCTTTTGGGACTTTCAATGGTCCCAAGAGAAAGTAAAAACAATACTTATGCAATTTTTTTGAGGGCAAACAAAATATTATGGTATTTTTTTAAGTGGTCTGTATCCAATCAAAATAATGACCTGTGAAATCTCCATGTATCCTGAGTTCGATTCCAGGACTTGATGTCATTTGGCTCAAATTTATTGGTTCTTTGCTCTACTTGAAGTGATTCTTTCCCAGATCGTTTACTCAGAAACAAGCATCTGATTTTAAGTTAATTAAACTGTAATTTGATTGGATTTTATTGGATTTCAAATGGGCCAAGAGAATGCAGTCTAATCGCATGATTAACCCAGAAAAAAATAGATGTGTGCAATATACAGGAGCGATCCTCTCTTAGTGGACCACTATCCTCTCAAAAAAGATGGCGACAAGTTAAAATATTGTTAGTAAGGCTCATCCTCATAGGATAAGAGAGACTCCAAAACCGTCCTGAACGATCTCCCTCGCCACCTTGGGTGATAGGGTAAGGCAGCATTTTGTAGATTCCTTCGCACCGTCTTTGGGCTCGTCGCGCAACTCTTCCTGCCTTTAAAGGAAATGTTGCATGACGCCCGAAAAGCGGCTGCTCAGGGGTGAAGAATTTTAGAGAAACGTGTCCCAGAAATATTTTCATTTTCAACTAAAATAAACACATATGGTAAGGAATCTTTATTTTTTCTGGAAGCGGAGATGTTGCAAGCTTGTTGCCAAACACTGCAATTTTTCCAGGAAGCTGGCACACAGGTCTTGAAGCGCACGTGGGAAGTTCCGGGTGGGCTTGTCACCCTGCATACCATTGAAATCAGTGCTTAATTAGTATTCATCGTGGACTTGTGAACTTCTTGTTCAAACGACTCCATTTTGGAGGAAACAAACTCTGAAATACAAAACTATATTTCCAGGAAAATTGCTTAAGAGGAAGGTAAGTCCACTGATAAAATATAAAGGTTACATTTTAAAGTATCTTGCTGAACGAACGGCTAAAGACGTTTACCACTCAGGTCTCAACAATCGACAGCTTTCTGTTCCCTCAAGTAAGGTTCAATTTACGCGTCGTCTTGTAGGATTTGTGAAAATTAAGACTGCTCTTGTTGGTCAAAATGCTAGGAAAACACAGTTAACCTTAAAAAAAACTGAAATTGAGAAAGATTTGTTGAACAGAAGTTATGCAATTTTTACATGTGGGGAGTCGTTAATGGGCGTACGGCAGTTTGGACTGAACCGTAATTCGAGCAACTATTGTTAAATGTTCAACTTCCACAAAAACTGAACATTTCGTATTTTCATAGGGCTAAATGGGTTGTCGCAAAACCTGTGTTTTTGGTAGCCGTTTTACAATAAATTTCCATTCCTAATCTGTTCCTCAAAGGATATGCACTCAATTTTACGTGGAATTCCAAGGTTAAAAGAACAAACTTGGGATTAATTAATTAAAGACTGAAACAACGAGGAGGTGGAATTTTGAAGACAAGGTTTTCGTCTCAAATTCTCGACTGGTTAACAAGTTAATGAATTTCAATTTTCTTTTACATCGTCAGACAATTACAAGCAGAACTGTGGATGGAGCTGGAAGGCTCCAGACTACAAGAATTTTAAATTAGTCAAAGCTTGGACATTTGCCCTGCCCTGTATGGGATTCGCAAAATAAGGTAATTTCCATAAGTATTTTTTAACGGAAGGAATTGACTGCCTGAACTGACTGTTAAATGTTGGGCGTGTTTCTAGAGCGTCCTTCGTGCTTGAACTCGCGCCGGTCCAATTGCTGGTTTTCACTCACGTGATCAATAGCCATGTTTTTCAACGAAAACAAAAGGAAGCGTTTGCATAATAATAGAGTTAAATTCCCGGAAGATTTGGTCGGGGCACCAACATGGCCGCCTTTTCTTTGTTTAGGAGAATTGCGTCATAACTTTCAAGACGGCCACCATCTTTATCAGCCATCTTGGATTTCTTTAGTTTTCTCAACACTGCTCTGTGTTTAATTTTTTGAGCCAATTGTTAAAAAAAACCGTGTAAATTTAACGCAGGCTGGCTAAATAAATCATATTTATTTCCTCTCATCTAGGAAAGCTATTGGCACAGAGGTGTGGACAACAGTAAGATCAGCGAAGGCCTATTGGTATGATCACAAGAGAGGCCCGGGACAGTACTGAAATGATAGAGAGCTAGGTAATTATTCAACGGGTTGTTACCCAACTGAGTGACTTGCTTGATGCCTTAATAACTAGACAATAGCGAAATATCGTTGACGTCACCTATTGTCATTAATGCGCCAACCAGAGCCTCATTGGCTGTCGAAACAAAGGGTCTTTTGTTCCTGTGGTTGGCACATTTGAATAACAAAAGCGGTTTTTGTAAACAGATATCATCCCTATTGAGCGATACTATGTTCCCTCGTCAAATCTCCATAGTTCCATCTCCGCTTACTACGAACGCGGTACCTCTGTTCTTGGAAAATTACCACTTTTAATAAACCAATTTCGATATATCAAAATTCAGTCCTAAACAAAAGGCATCATCTCGAGGCTCTGGGGAATATATATAAGGATTTGTATGAGTTTATTCCCCAGAGCCTCGAGATGATGCCTTTTGTTTAGGACTGAATTTTAATATATCTAAATTGGTCTATTCTAATTCGATCTGAATTTAGGGGGAAAATGCCGCTCTATGAAGGTGCCTTTGCAATTTTGTCTTTGTTAAATTAATTAATAACTAATTTATAGATTAATGAAATAATTAAGTATTTGCCCAACCTACTGCTCTCCACATCACCTTGAAAAAATTAAATTAAAAGCAACAAGTGTAGCAGGAGCACGTGACTAGTCCTGGACTCCTTGTGTAGTGATTGTTTCCTACTAAAATCTGATTTTAGAGATGGTGGATTTGTTTAGGGTTTGGATCTAAAATGACTACCTTTCATTTCACAACAGAAACACTGTCCCATTGTCATATGATTAGGGAAGAGAACTTTGGGATTAAATGTCAATACTGGGAGGGGCGTGCGATTAATGAAATAAACGAACGGTAAATCCCTCCCCCCCCCCCCCGCCGCTTCCCTGCTTCCCCGCCTCCACTTTTCAGCTATTTTATCTTGCTTAGCCAGTAAAAGGGTACCCGGGGAATGAATGTACCTCTAGCGAAGGAGAATTCCACGTTTTCTCGTGATCATTTTATCAGAGCAAAATGCGACCGGTGACAAAAACAAACTCGCGGTGGTTTGTTTTTTCGACCTTAAGCTTGCTTAGCTTTTTAATGTTTTGATGAAAATTACGTCCAATTCTTATTTCGTTCATTTGAATTTTCATATCAAGAAATCAAAGTGTGGACGTTATGATACAGACTAACAAAGAGAGAAAGTTAAACAAGTCAGCCATTTGCGAGGTAAGAACTTTCTTTTGATTCTTGAGCGATTGGAAGCCATTGCCTGAAGTTGCAGCCCATTTTGCCAACTTTTTGAGTTTGTTTTTGCCACTTTTTTATGGGAAAGTAGCCATGAAAAGATAGGACGCACAATGCAGTGTCCTGAACGCCTACCGTGTCCGAGGCAATTTTTCCCACTACCTTTTTACAAATAACGAACCTTTGCAAATGGAGTAAAAAATCTCACAGATTTAAATATAAAGGTGAACTTAGGTTCAAATCAGGAGCTCAAATGCATGACTTTAACAGAAAACCTACCGAATTTTTAAACAGGATTCAGTCAGATTTTCAAGTAAAAAGCGCTGAATTTTGCGCACCTTATTTGTAATACAAAATTAGCTTTCCTCATGTTATAAATTTATAGAATTTTTTTTATCCGTAATAAGTTCATGTTCATGCATAGAAGACAGCCTCGGCAAATTGAGATGTATTCCTACTCCAAGTCTTAGTCTGACGGAAATGGATATATTTAATTCGACGCTTTTTTATCGAGATTGAGCCCTGGTGAGGTAAACGCGCTTCTGGAGAAAATGATGAGTGAGAAATTCTTGACTTTCAACACAAGCTTTTCTTTGCAATGTACTTTTTGAGATTTTAATCTTCCGGCCTTTGACTCGATATCAAAGTTAGGACCTTTTGGAATGTGTTTCCTACTCCTTTTAGTGGATGACCTCCTTGAAGCCCAGTTGTATTTGCTAAGCCATAGTTTTTGAGGATATAAAAGAACTCTTCCAGTGGAAGGTTATTCTACTTTTTTATTTATTGTCGATGTTAAGTCCCATTTAAGGTAGAGTATACATCTATAACAACTGCATCTTCCAATTGCGAACGTGAATCGCTTTCTATAACCAAAATGCCATTGCATTCGATGGAAACATTTACCGTGTTCTCAGTATTGGACTGGAACTAGCTTGCAATGGAGGCTAATGCGGGGCAATATATTACTAACAAAGTATTTGCATTTGAAAAGATTCTCCCGCATTAGCCTCCATTGCAAGCTACAATTGTAGTTCCATTCCAATACTGAGAATACGAATATGGTCTATTGTTGTGAAAAGGGCAGGAAAAATCAAAGCTTGAACGTGGGTTGAAAGTCGTTTTTTGTCTTTTAAATGATATGTCAATTTGGCAGATGTTTTTTTTTTCGTTCAGTAGTTTTCTTCAAGAAACAGCCGTGGCTGTCTTGTTCAACTTCAACTATCGGCTGCAGTGGTGGATCCTGGGGGAGAGTCGCGGGGGGGGGGGGGGGGGGGGGGCGAACCCGCCCCTCCTTCTCTTCTCTAACCGTTTCTCTTTGCCACTAACCTAAATTCCAGCCATATTTCACAATGAAAAGTTATGACGGTACCTTCTGAGGGTTCGTGCGTCTGCTCGCAGAGGAGAAGGAATTTGCTGAAAAAAGTATCTGCAGTGTTTTCTGAGTCAAAGTTTGGACCCCTTGTCAAAAAATCCTGGATCCGCCCCTGATCTGGTTTTTTAACTGCCTTGATACCAAAACACTTTCTTCCCTCTTTGAAAGACAAATCTACTACTTATAATAGGCCATTTCCGGGTTCATGTCTGCCTCTTCTTTAAAGCGAGTCCTAAGTGCGAAGTTTTTGTGGTGGAAATTTAGTTCTACTTTACATATGAATGAAAATTAATTTTCATAACAAAAACCTGGCACTTAGACTCTCTTTGAAGAAGGGGCAGACATGAACTCGGAAATGGCCTATTCAGCAAGTTATTAATTTTACTAGAGTATACTTCACGAGATCTCTCTGAGCTTTGACATTCGCAATCCCAACCTGATCCACCCCTGCACGTGCTGTAATATAGGCAAGCCTAAGAATTGAGAATTTTGACCTTTCCCCCTTGTTGATTGGATGACCTCTAAGACTTCATTGAAGAAACACAAGAAGTGTCTGTTTTTCCCGTTCTGTTTGCAAGTATTTTAACAGAGTTTTTTGATTTTCTGCTGTCTTTTCATCTGTTTTCTCCATTTAAATTTACAACAGTAGCGGGCGCACGAGTTAATGAAAAATTGGAGAAGGGCAAAATAGGAATAACATGAACTCCTGCAATTCAGATCAAATTTTATTTTTATGATTAGAGAGAAACGAGAACGAGAAGGGTGATTTTAATGTTACAAAGACAGCATGGTTAAAGTACAATTAAAGAATCGATTAACCCAGGGAAAAGTAATTCTGAGAGTGCTTTTATCTTTGAAATAACTGTTTGGTTGGAATTTTACTTATGAACAGAAACATCACTCAGTCCAGTAATAATATCATCAAATAATAGAACTGTAGTTCGCCCGTGTGCCGTAATATAAGTGGATGCAGAGGAATCACACTAGAGCGAGCTTTATTACTTCCATCCTGGAAACGTTTTGTCGTCGTCTTATTGTTTGTGCTATATTTTCCACTTATGTGATTTTTTTCGTTCTGTGGTTTTCTTCATAAGCGAACTATTTGAGTCGCCTGAGTCAAAGAATCTGGCAAGAAAACTAAGTTTTGAGACGATAGGTGTTAACAATGGGCCTCTCCCGATATTACGCCATGCGATTTTTGACCACATATTCGATTTTGGAGCACTAGGTTACATTGCGAGATTTTCTTTCGTCTTTTGAGCAAAATTTAAGCGTTTCTTGGCATTTTAATTTTGCCAACGTACATCCGACCTTTTTACTCGTATTTTTGGCACGTTTGCAGAAACACTGTCTTCAGAAACAGCCTTTAGCAAACCGGAATTCTTTATGGTTGTGGAATTGAGCGATTGAACACAAAATAACTACGCCGTCGAAATGTGCCTGAGACAATGTTTCGCTTAACTGTAAAGAAATTTGCAATCACGTCGGTCTTCAAAACTACTCTTTTTTCTTCGTGATACGTTGCTATTCTACTTCTGTGGTCAGTTTCAATCAACGTAGGGACAATAGTTTGCTAATGGGCAAAATTATGAAAAGCTCAAAGGAAATGTTTCAACATTTTTAGTACCTTTTGAGCACCATTTGTAAATTTCGAACTTTATTTTAGCAACTTTTTGTCATTTTGGAGCACTTTTCGCAATTTTTTTTTCATAGCCATCGGGTGAGAAGTAGGGACAATTTTTGGTAAACAACAGGAAAAACTATGAATATCTCCAAGAAAATGTTTCAAAATTTTGTAAACTTTTGAGCACAATGTTTAAGTAGGGGGAGGGGGGGGGGGTGGCTCTTAAATATCAACCATTGCTAGGGACCCCTTCAAATAGTCATTTCTCAAGTCCCTTTAACTATATAGTTATCCTTTTTCGCCAAGGGTGTTCTATTTAACACTTCTTTTTCTGGTTCGACTCCGGCACAACCATATTTGGCAATCACGTGACCAAAACAGAAAATGCTTTAAAACTCGGTGAGTTAACTATGTCTGTCACATTTTTTTAACGCAACAGTATGAGAACATTTTAAAACAAAATCTGTACCATGGATTTTTAAAATGAATTTATTTTTCCAAAAAAAAATATGACGTCAGAAGACCCTCCTTTGATATACGCTTCAAAAAATGAATTCAATTTTTTGTCCAAACAGAAATTCCATGCCACAGTTTACGAAAAATGATAGGACTGTTCCCGTCCAGTGGAAAAAACCGCCTCTTCCTTTCCTTTCCTGAGAGTTTTTCACTGAAACGTACGGCAGTGGATGGGTACTAGTTGCGCATGCGCCCTGTGATTGAAGTGATGTCAGATGTCCATCGTAAAAGCTATCCATGCAACCTTTTTGTAGGGCTCGTTACTAAAAATCTCCCTTAGCAACCATTGTCGTTCTGTAGTTTAAGGTCCAGTAATACGGGCAACATAGCCTGCGAGCAGGCTCTTTTGTAGCCGCTCGGAAGCTACGGGCGACATTTTTCGTGCAACTTGTCTTGCAACAATGTTGCGTTGCAAGTTGAGATGGTTTTTTTGCGCGTATTGCCACCATCTTGCGCAACACATTTTTATGTTGCAAAAAGTAGACGTCGCTTTTACTTTTTTGCAACATAAAAATGTGTTGCGCAAGGTGGTAATACGCGCAACACCAACCATCTCAACTTGCAACGCAACATTTTTGCGCGACAAGTTGCACGAAAAATGTTGCCCGTATTACTGGGCCTTTATTTCAGTTTTTTGTCATTTTTCAATTTTCGTTTTTGCGATCTTTTCAGAGCAATCGGTTGTGTTAAGGGACATGTGCTTGTTAAAAAAAATAGACATGATGAAAATCTCCAAAGAAATGTTTTGACATTTTTGGCAACTTCTGAGCTCCATTTTTAAATTTCAAGCAGCCATTTTTTTGCAAATACGAGAGGCCGAACCCGCCTTGCATATATGTAGTATGGAACAAGATTCTATTCATTTGGATTTGCTTATTTAAAGTGCTCCATTGAGATAGGTCACCTGCAATTATCCGTGCCAGATGTGTTAAGTTGAAAATTCTCTGCCATTAAAAAATCGAACTGATCAAAAATCTAGTGCACACATCCTTGGCATAAAATTAAATTATACTTTACAGGCGAAAGGAGCTAAATACAAACCAAACGCACCAAAAAACACCACTCCCACTATACCCTTTGATAGGTTGTCATTTCTGGTGGGGCTGCGACTTCATTTAGAAACCCTGCGGGATCAGATCGCTCCTTGGGCATTAATATTCCACTCATCCTGTCAAAAAACCAAATCGCAGGTTAACGTTTAAATTAATAACTTGACGACAGTAGACTTTTGTAGGAAGAGAATTAATGCGAGTCGAACATCGATGGTTACAGTATGAGAGAGGGGTGACACAGTAGTGACAAAGTTTTCTACCACCCCACTCCTTATGTTACGAGGATCTGTTAAATGTGTTACAAATGACTTTCTGTCGACACTTATCCCCGGCCTTGATATAAAAATTTGCTAAATTAATAGTGAAAGAAAACTGTGCACTTTGCAAGGGCATGGTCGCACTAGATAGGACACTAGGACATGGGAATCCAAAAAAAAGATAAATACAAACATGTTGGGGTTACCCCTTTCAGCGCCTTCCGCACAGAGTAATTCCAGCGCCTGCATTGTTACCTTTTTGTTCCCGTTTCCCGAGTTGTATTAGTTAATATTCTTTTATAATTTACAATTTTTAAATCGAATTTTTGGGTACCCACGTCTTTTACGCGCACCCGCGACCCACGGCTTTTAGTCGCTACCCGCGAACCGCGACATTTGGCAACACTCGCACTTGTTTATCCTCTCTTTTGTTTTCTTGAAGTGTTGTCTTCGTTTACACTCCTGGTGACACGCCATTATTGTAGCAGTCGTAATTCGCAAAAAAGAACGAACACTCATAGGCATAATGAAAACGAGTAATGGCATCTTGTTTAATGCTTTTGACCACTTTTTAAAATTAATCTGTATAATGAACTTTAGGCAACTTGTTTCTCAAATCAGAGCACCTTTTTTTGCCAATTTTACCGACAAATTATTTGCAGTGTCTTTTCTACTTATTTTAGAGACTTTTGCCCAAATTTAAGGAAGCTCAAACTAGTTTCAACACTTTAAAAGAAGAGTATGATTAGAAGGATTAACTCTACAACATTCTTTCATCAAGCAGCTATGTTATGGTTTCATTTAAAACAGCAATTATTATGTAACAAAATGCGCTCAATAGTGTGACATATTAGCCTACCATAGCAACGCATGGTTTGTCAAATAAAACACGCGATATTTTGTCTTTAAATGCTTATATCTCCAAAACGAACTCGGTGATCCCCCGTTTTATTGCTGGAAAGTTATAAGCATATTTTCAGCTATCTTCACAGATGGAAGTGGCTCTGAATCTCCTCCAGAGAATTTTTTTAACCTTGCAGAGAGTTTCATCATAGCCTAATGATCACTTTCCAGGAATAAAAAAATGGTGTCACTCAGTTCGTTTTCGAGGTATAAGAGTTTCCGTACAAAATAAAGGGGTGTTTTAGATGTTCTCCCTGTTCCTATGGTAACCTATTACTCCACAATAATGAGTGCATCAATTGGTGCTGCAAATGGTACCAAAAAATTACCGTTTAGAGAAAAAAGTGTTAAAGATACAAACCTTGTAATAAAACTGTCTCTCGAACTGAAGTTGTTGAAAGTGGTGGCCTGATTTATGGCTAAGGATACTCTGCATTCTTTTGCTCGATTGCGCTTTAGTTCATGATCTTGAGGGCAACTGTTCTCAGTTTCCAGTCTTAGTTGACCTTTATGAAAGCTTTCAACACTTCACATGGATGTCTAGTCGCCTAACAACTTTCAAAGATGGGTGCCATCTTAATTTATCAGCCATCCCCTCTGTGTTTCATTTTTAGTCAAATTCTAAATTGAACGCCGAGTGGCTAAAAGGTAGTTTACACGACAGAGAAAGTTGGGTCCGGACTACTCAAAAAAGCGGTACGGACCCACAACTTTTGTAAAGAAACACTGGAGTTTCTACAGGGCCATAGGCGCCTATGGCCCTGTGGAAACTCCAGTGTTTCTTTACAAAAGTTATGGGTCCGTACCGCTTTTTTGAGGGGTCCGGACCCAAATTTCTCTGTCGTGTAAACGGCCTTTAAATTAACCAAATTTAAGAAAAAACTGTAAAATTTCGGGGGAAAAAAAAAAACGAATTATAATTTTTGCTCTAAAAACTGGGAGGAAAGTGAGGATAGAGAGAGCCAAGTGGAATGATCAAAAGACAAGGACGGGACAATCAGGGATGGTAAGAGCTTTTTAATGATTCATCGAGTTGCTACCCAACTGAGGGATTCGCTCGTTGTCTTACCAACTACACTCTTATGCAATAGTATGTTCCCTACTTATTCTTCGCCACTTTGCATGGCAGACTACAGTGTATCTCTCTTCTTTGATGATTAGCACTTGTAATTCGATTCGATATGGATTTAGTGGGAAAAAAGTCCCTCTATGAAGGTGTCTTCGGTGATTTTTTTGTTTGGACGTTTAATTACTTAATTCTTAATTAATTGATAAATTACATAATTAAGTATTTGCCATTAACTTGAAAGCACCGAATTTAACAACTGTTTTGTTTAAGGTTAGGAGCTGAAGTGACTACCTTTCATTTCACACCAGCAACGCTGTCCTATTGTCTCTTGACTAGGGGAGAGTCTCAACGTTTCGGTTGAACCTTCAACCTTCATCAGGGAAAAGTGAAAAAATAATTCGCAAAAAACACGTTTCTTATAGTATGCCAAATTCGAGTCCATTATGATTGAATTCTGTCCCTCAGGGCGAGATTTAGAAATTCGTGCGGCAAATGCATGCCATCATCACGATTAAGCGGATTCCTGGAAGTGTTAATTTCCCAAGCCTCAAGAATGCGTCGATTGCGCCAATTAGCATTTGTGCGTAGGATCTTGGACGCCTCCCAAGAGACAGTGTGACCAGAACGTAAACAATGTTCCGCTAAAGCTGACTTTTGCGAGTGTTTATGTTCCACCGCTTTCTGGTGTTCTTTAAGGCGACTAGAAAATTTGCGTTTGGTTTCCCCGATATAACTCTTGTAACAATCTTTGCATGGAATCGAGTAGATGGCGCCACGAGTCTGATCTTTCGGTACTGGGTCTTTCGGTTTAGGAAACAAATTCCCGATGGTTTGGTGTGGTTTTTGAGCAACTATGATGTCGTGATTACTCAAAATCCGTTTAATAGGCTCCGATGTGCCCTTGATGTATGGAAGAATACAGAAACCCTTTGCATTATCCGGTGCAGTTGTTGACAGTTGTGGAGCTGGTCGTTTTGGTTTGACAACATCAATCACAAATCGCTTTGGGTAACCATTCGCCACCAGTGCTGCTGTTACGTGTTTCATTTCCTTTGACCGTTGATCACTAGAAGATGGGATGGTTTTTGCACGATCGGTCAGAGATTTAACAACAGCCCTCTTGTGCGCAACCGGGTGATGCGAATGGAACGACAGGTATCTTTCAGTGTGGGTAGGTTTACGATAGACCTTACTGGAAAGTCGACCGTTGTCTTGACGGCAAACAGTAACGTCCAGGAAAGATATTTTCCGATTTGTTTCCCTTTCAACTGTAAACTGGATCGATGGCTCGATATGGCTAGAATTAACAGCCGCACACACATCATCCACATATCGTTTCCAAAAGCACGGCTGTACAATGGAAGTAGACAGTGCTCGTTTCTCAAGGTTTTCCATTACGAGGTTTGCCATTACAGCTGATACAGCTGATACAGCTTTTTTTTTTCTCACTTTCTCCTGATGAAGGTTGAAGGTTCAACCGAAACGTTGGGACTTTTAAAACATTGTACATATTCTTATACAATTTCAACCAGAGTAACGTTCTTATTTCTTAATATGTTTCTATCACCTGGTTACAGAACCATTTTTAAAACGTCTTTCCTGTCAGTCCCCTGCTAAGTAGTGTCTTTGTGCGTAGAGTCTTCATTGCGTATTTTTGGTAGGTTTCAGGGAGTAGTAGAAATGCGTAGATTTTATCCGGTGGACACAGTACAATATTTAATTAGCCCGCAATGGCATCGACAATCATTATAACGCGAATGGCGTTTTAGTGGATCTAAATAATGAAACGGCAATTGGATAAACAAGACAGGCGGTGAAAAATAAATATCTGGAATCTGAAAAGCGACGACTAATGGGCTTTGTTAACAATTGCGTCTTTTTCTCGTTGAGCGGTTGCAAAGTGAGCTGTATTTCTCATAGTTAACTAATGTGATGTTATGTGCAACACTGAAACCAAATGGAAAATTCTATGGTAACGTTTTCTGGTTGAGCATGGCTTTAACAAATTCAGAAAAGGAATCGAATACCTCGAGTGGATCCTTGTTGTCTGGCTATTTATATTTATTTGCACTAAACTCTGCACAGTCTTCAGGCAAAAAAAAAACAATTTGAAATTTGACTAATTGTCTCGACCCGACAGATGAAATATAAATATTCAGTTAAATATTACAGCGAAATAAAAAAAAACGAAAGACGGAAGTTTCTTGACTAAAAAGTACGTTGTTTAATTCTGAAAGAGACGAATCATTAACATTCTTCCCTGTAGTTCATTCGATGTGAACAAGAAACTTGACAAAAGGTGATCACGTGCACCTTAGGTTGCCTATCACGTGATCAATTTCTTCCTTTTGACCGAACATCATGACCTTAATTAGAGACTGAAGAAATTTTAGTGTTTTTACGACCGATTGTCACTGATCTCTCCCCGAGAATTCGAAATTCAGAATTTTATATGAAAAGTGTTATTTTTTTCGTCATCTGTCTTTAGGCTTGCCTTTTACTTTTAACTCCCGGCTTTTGCGATACTATTTGGTGCAAACGTAAAGCCAAAAAATTTTTTGACCTGGCAACAGATTAGACTGTAAAGAAGAGGAAAAAACACGTTCAGTCCTTAGTGTCTGGAATAAACGTTTGCTTAGTACAACTGCAAGACATGCATGACATGCAGGAAAACGTCCGTCAGAGCAATTTGCAGTTAGTTATTTTTGCAGACTATTTATTTTAGAAACGAGTGAGTTTTACTCAAGATGCGTGTTTTGTTATCTTTGAACTGAATTTATTACCAAAGCTTAAAAAAGTAAAAGACCTCAAAACGGGACGGGACATCACAAAATAATTCAACATGTGAACGTGTGAGCCAAAGGGCCGCTACTGTCACGACTTCTGGGTGACCCTTTAAATGGTCTTCATGACCCCCCACTTGACAAAATTATCTGAAACCCTGCATTTCGATACCACCCAACTCAGGGCCTTCTGTTTTTGTGTAACACGTACTACAGGCAACCCAGTTTACGCTCTTGGAGCGTCTAGTTATGAAACAGCCAAGGAAATTGTTATTTTTTAGAAACTTTTGAGCACCCTTTTTAAATTTCAAGCACTTTCAAAAAAAAGTATTCGAGCTTTATTTGAGCACCTTTTTTCTGCTTTTTCAAAGCAATTGGGTCAAGACGAGGAAAAATTCTTTGGTTAAAAAAATACGGCATAATTTTTAAAATTTCTTAGGAAATGTTTATAAATACTCCCCCAATTTATAAATACTCCTAGTCGCTTTATGCTACGGAATCCGGAGTTAAGCGCCGGCCTGATGTTGCCTTCTGGCTCGTAACCAGTGACTTTACTTCTTATAAACTATATACAAATACAAAAACAACTTTTGTAATTCAGAATATTGCTAACTAAGAGAATAAAATTAAAACCTGTTTTTCGTGAATGCCGTGTCAGAATTAATTTGCAACCGTCGAAAGCTACTCAGAGATGTTGCTTGTCTGTTCCAAAGGACTGCACCTCTGTAACTACAGTTTCTTTTATAATAGTAAGTAGGTGCCAAGGGAAAAGCTGCAAGCACGTAAATTGTAAGGAGTAACCAAAATATGCCAAACCCCCGTTCCTTTGTCGCTAATTCTCGGCCTTGATGTCTCTGTCGGAATTTTGCTGGGAAAGGATGTCTTTCGTCGGGATTTCATTTCATGTTCTGGCGCTGCTTTTTGGGCCATGATGCTTGCTGGAATTTAACAGGCAGGGTCTCATCTAAAATTGCTGCCTTTGATTTCACGTCAGGAACACTGTCCTATTGTCTCATGATTAAGGGATAAAATGTCAAAAAATGTATTCATCTATTAAGAGACAGTGACAGCTATCTTATCTTTCAAACTTAAGCATTTTACAGATGTTTAATTTACTATTATTAATAATTATTAAGTATGTAAGTAATACGATGTTATTATTACGATATATTTTAGGTTGTGCGTTTACACGATTCCTAAGAACTTTTACTTTACTGTAAGCAAACCACCCCTTCCACCATTTCTCTCCATCCTCCCTCTCTCTTCATCCATGTCTTAAGGAACAATTAACCAGGGAAGTAGTAGACTGCATTGGGCTACCTAATTCGCATGGTTATCTTACCAAAAAAAAAATGTGACCGGTGACAAAAACAAACGCTTGGTGGTCTGGTTTTTCAACCCTTTTCAATCTTTACAGTTTTTGATGAAAATTGTTTCAAATTCGTAAACTTTTATTTGAATTTTCAGAACAAGAAATCAAAGTGTGGACATTATGATACAGGCTAACAAAGAGAGAAAGTTAAACAAGTCAGCCATTTGCGAGGTAAGAACTGTCTCTTGATTCTTGTGCGATTGGTGACCACCGCCTGAAGTGGTCCGTCGTCTAACTTTTTTTGTCCTGAATGCCAACGATGACATATTTTAAAGTCCTTTTTTTTACAAACAAGGAAACTTTGTAAATGAAGTAAAAAATCTCAGAGACGTAACTCTTGAGGAGAAAAACATTAATATTATAATAGGATCGCATACATAAGCAAATAACAATCAACTGCGGTGACCTATGCAATAATCCACATTAAGATTTTCTTGTGCTAAGACCTTGAAGTTCAGAAAGCTCAAGGATTTCATTCTCCAGTAGTAACTCCCAAGTCATAGTTGTTGAGGATATAAGAGAATTCTTTCAGTCGGAAGAAGGCTCTCTGAAAGAAATATCTACGACGTACTTATAATTCATTGAGTTATTTTACAAGATTGTACTTAGTGAGATCTTTCTGAGAAATTGAATGCAGACTTGCTAATTAAAGAAATTTAATAAAATAACTTAAGGGTAATGGCTGTTTCTCCTTTAGCATAAACTGTAGTTAATGTCTAGCTTGACCTCTGTACCTTACTGACTGCGTCAATTGTTTGTTTGTTTGTTTGCTTCACACTCGATCAATACACATGTTTTTCCCGCCTCCTTTTACTGCAACCAATTAGATTTTTTGGCGACACGTGCAGCCAACTCGCCGTCCAATCAAATTTGTTGCGTGCACATTTTGTCTGAGAAATCTTCAGTTTATTCTGTCCGTGAAGTGAGTCTTTTCCCCTCCCACCCTCCCTTTGATCTAATAGGGTTATCTTCTCGATCGCATTATTATCAGTACTTCTTCACGGTGGCTCATCTCCTACTGATACATTGTTGTCATATATATGTACATATGTATCTATATATTATCATTTTTATCAAAACTGGTTTAGGGAGAAGTGTTGACGACGCCAAGCCTTCAGTTCCGTACTGAAGCGATGCCGGGGTTGCCCTTGCTTGGGTGAGAAACGATGGCACGTCCACTTCTCCTTGATGGCCCAACCTTCTAGGAGCTTGGCATAGGTACACGCTGCTCAAGGCAGCTGTGCTCCGTACTCAACCAGTTATGCCACTCGCTGAGACTAGCTTAGCCCCAGTGACTGGCCTCGCAGTGGCAGGTGGCACTCGGCTCCCGGATGACACTTTATCCCCAGCCTTTTTCCTCCCACTAATACTGTGTCTTTTAATTGTGTGTGACATTAACGATATTCAATCATTTTCTTTTGTCCAGGAATGCTAGAAGTTAGGAGCAAGGTGAGGATAGAGTGAACCAACTGGAATGATCCAAAGACAAGGACGGGACACTAGGATGGTAAGAGCTTTTTAATTATCCAACGAGTTTCTATCCAACTGAGTGATTCGCTCGATATCGGACAAACTTGACAGTAATGCGATAGTATATGTTCCATACACAACCATCCACACTTTGTACTCAGCGTTCTAGTGTCTCTCTCTTCTTTGAAAATTAGCACTTTTTATTCTAATTCGCTCTGGATTTAGTGGAAAAAGCCATTCTACAAAAGTGCCTTTGTTTGTGTGACAAATTAATAATTACAGCTGTAAAGTATAATCAATAGATCACTGAAAGTATTAAGTAAATGTAGTTTCCCTTAACTTCGTCTCTCCACATCCCCTTGAAAAAGTTGAAAGCACTGAATCCAGCAACAGGTTTCATCTACAGTAAAATCAGTGATCCTGGCTTTGTTTGGGGTTTGGATCAGAAATGGCTATCTTCCATTTGCCATCAGGAACACCATCCTAATGTCTCATGATTTAGGGTGAGAAATATGGCGTTTAAATGTCAAGATTGGAGTGGCGTGCAATCAGTAACTTCATAAATGGCAGTAAGCCCCCACCCCTCCCCTGTTTCCACGCTTTCGGAAAAAGGATGTTCCCCTGTAGAGAAGAAAACTGCTATGTGATCGCTGTTTATTGATGGGTCTGTCATTTTACCCCAAAAAAAAAGTGACCGGCGACAAAAACAAACGCATGGCGGTGGTTTGGTTTTCCAACCCTGCTCAACCTTTCACAGTTTCTGATGAAAATTTGTATCAAATTCTTAAATTTTTTATTTGAATTTTCAGATGAAGAAATCAAGGAGTGGGCGTTCAAATACAGGCTAACAAAGAGAGAACGGCAAACAAGGCTCCCCACTTTGCAAGGTAAGAACTTTTAATATTTATTCTTGAGCGATTAGAAGCCTGAAGTTACCGTTTTTTTGTCCTGAATGCCTACATGTATGTTGTTTTTTTTTTCGACTACTTTCTTACAAATAAGAAACCTTAGAAATCTCAGATTTAATTAGAATTAGGAGATAAACTCGGGCTTAAATACCACAAGCACTAAACTCCCCTGAAGTACAATGTACAGTGCTGATTTAGGGAGATGAATTAAATAATTCAGTCACAATTTGAAATAAAAAAATGCTAAATTTGTGCACTACATAGAAATACAAAGTTATCTTTATTAAGGTTATAAATTCATGGGCAATTCTTTTATTTGAAACATGTTTTACATGATTATACAGCTTTATAATGCACATACATGTAGAAGACAACCTCGGCAAATTGAGATAACCTGTTTTACCAAGGAAAAGCCTTAGTCTGACGGAAACGGCATGTTTAAGAAGGCGGGTTTTTTCTCAGTTATAGCGAGGGATACAGGTTAGAGTAGGGAATTCTTGACTTTAAAGCTAAGACAAGGTTTTCCTTGTGATGTATTTTTGGAGATATTAGTTTTCCGTCCTTTGCCTAGATATCAAAGTTAAGACCTTATGGAAATAGTTTCTCACTGTGTGGGTGACCTCGCCGAAGACCTTGCGGTTCACAAAGCTCTTTCATTTTGTTTCTGAGCCATATTCCACGAAGATAAAAAAGAACTCTACTAATGGAGGCTATATATTCTACTCTCAATTTATTTATTGTTGATAGAATTTCCATTTTGGGTAGATTGTATAAAATTCATATGTACAGTGTATATTACAAATGCGATTATGAATTAATGGCAATAGGCAGAGGTCTAGGGACAATTCTTTGATAAAGAAGGCATGTACGCATGCCAGATTAACACTCCTATATGGGGAATCAGCAGATGGTTCAACAAAACAGGAACGACCTTATATCCCTTTCAAAGATACCATACAGATAGGAAATTCTCAAGTCTAGAGTGGTATGGCCCTTGAATCATTGAAGGACAATAATTGTCCTTACTTTTTGCTAAAAAAATAGGCATAATTGTGATAATCTCTGAGTAAGGTTTTAAGATTTTTAGCAACTTTTAAAAGGGCACTGTCATGCTTAATTTGCTCTTTTTACGTCAAAAATGGGTAAAATCTAAATTCGTACTTCAGCACACACCTACAACATTCCTAACAATCCACTGACAAGATATGAATTATAAATATATGGCACTAAGAGCTATCCGTATACAATTTTTGGTGTCTTTTTAAAGACACTGTCTCCAAACTTAAAAAAAACTGGCCCGTTTTTTCAAGTTTCAATCCCTTTCCATCCTCTCTATCCTTGGCTGCAAAGAACAAAGAATAGCTTCAGTGCACTTCAGTGGTCATTGGCAACAAAATTACAGTATTATATTTTGGTTTTCATTGATGCAAGGACGTCCTTAGTGTTTTGAAGTTTGATTGAAATAGCGTGACAATGCCCCAATTTTATTTCAAGCACTTTTTTTTGTCATCTTTCAAGAACTTTTTGCAACAAGAAGTCTATAAACGAAAATAAAATAAGAAAAAATAAGAATAATAATTATGAAAAATCGCCAAGTAACACATTTCTCAACTTTTGACCATCCTTTTGAATTTCAAGCACTTTTTCTTTGAAAATGGGGACAGTATTTGGAAACTTTTTGGAATGTTTTCAGAGTAATTGGATGATGTGTATGGCAAATTCTTTGATAAAAAGAAAAAGGCCCAGTTGTGAAAATCTCCAGGAGGTTTGAAAATTTGTAGCCACATTCGGTCACCATTTTTAAATTTCGAACGCTGTTATTTGGAAAGTTGGAGCTGTATTTGGACATGTTTTGTGGTGTTTTCAGAGCAGTTGAGCGACGCATGTGGAAAATCTCTTAATAAAAAGAAACAGGTCCAATTATAAAAATCTCCAAGGGAATGTTTGAAAATTTGTAGCAACCTTTGATCATTATTCTTTTTAAATTTCAAGCAATGCTTTTAAATTGGAGCTGTACTGTTCATGAATTTGGGCACTTTTGCAATGCTTTCAGAGAAACTGGGTGACTCGAATGGAAAATTCTTTCCTAAAAGAAACGGGCCCTGAGTAAGTCATGAAAATTTCCACGGGAATGTGGATATGTTTGGAAATTTGTATTAACGTTTAATCACCAGTTTTAAATTTCAAGCACTGTTTTTTTTAAATTGAAGCTTTATTTGCACATATTTTTTGAGCAATTAGCTGATGCATATGGAAACTTCTTTCAATTGGTAAAAACAAAAATGATCCAAATCATGAAAATCTGTTTTCAGAGCAATTAGGTGACACGTATGAAAAAATCTTCGTTAAAAAGAAACAGGCCCAAGCGAATGTTTGAAAAATTTTGCATAATTTGATCACCATTTCTAAGTTTCAAAACTCTCTTTCTAAAAGTTGGGGCTGTATTTCGATTTTTTTTAGAGCAATCGCAAAAATTTCGTGGTAAAATAAAATACTCATAAATTTCTGCAAGGGGATGTGTGAACATTTGTAGCGACCAAATCTCCAAGAGAATGGTTGAAAATTTGTATTAACGATTTAATTCCAGTTTTAGATTTCAAGCAGTTTTTTTTTTCAGTTGAAGCTGTTTTTAAGACACTTTCCGCAGTATTTTTTTAGACAATTGGATGATGCATGTGGAAGCAGACCCTATTGATTATCAAAATGTTCATAGGATTGTTTGAGAATTTAAAGGAACATTTGATCAACATTTTAGATTACATACACTGTTTTTCGGAAAGTTGTTGCTGGATTTGGACACTTTTTGCAATCTTATTACAGCAATTGGGTGACACGTTTGGAAACTTCTTTCGGCGAAACAAAAAGGCCCTATCATGCATGAAACATCCCAAAGGGTATGTTTGACAATTTGTAGCAACATTTGTTACGGACATGTTTTTTAAGAAATGGATCTCTGTTTCGATACTTTTTGCGACTGTACATGTATGTAGAAACAGTCCGAATTATGAAAATCTTCAAGGAAATGTTTAACAATTTGTAGCAAGTTTTTATCACCATTTCTAAATGTTAAGCACTATGTTTTTAAATTTTGGAGCAGTATTTGGACACTTTCTGCAATGTATGAAAAATTCTTTGGCAAAAAGAAACAGGCCCAATTATAAAGATCTAAGCGAATGTTTGAAAAGTTTTGCATAATTTGATCACCATTTTTAAGTTTCAAACACTGTCTTCTAAAAGTTTTTGCTGTATTTCAATTTTTTTTAGAGCAATCGGGAAAATTGCTTGGTAAAATGAAATACTCATAAAGATCTGCAAGGGAATGGGAATGTGTGAACATTTGTAGGGACCAAATCTCCAAGAGAATGGTTGAAAATGTGTAGCCATATTTGATCACCATTTTTAAATTTCAAGCATTGTTGTTTTATAAGTTGGAGCTGTATTGGATACGTTTTGTAATGTTTTGGACAATTCGGTGACGCAAAAAGAAAGAGGCCCATTTTACAAAATCTCCAAGGCAATGCTTGAAACTTTTTTTGTTGACACAAAGGTAAATTTCTTTTGTAATAAGAAAGAGGCCCATTTTAAAAAATCTCCAAGGCAATGTTTGAAAATTTGTTCAAGCACTGTTTTTATGGAAGTTGGAGCTGTATTTAGGACCTTTTTGTGATATCATACTTTTACAGCAATTAGTTGATGCATATGGAAAATTCTTTCTTAAAAAGAAATGGGCCCTGAGTAAGTCATGAAAATTTCCACGGGAATGTGGATATTTGTAGCCACATTTAGTCTTCAATATTTTAAATTTCAAGCACTGTTTCTTTTTTCACTTGGAGCTGTATTTGGACACTTGGTGATCTTATTACAATAATTTGAGTGACGCGTGTGGAAGCTTCTTTGATAAAAAGGAACAGGCCCTACTATAAAACATCTCAGAGCCTGGGAATGTAAAGGGGCAACTTTTGCATTATTATTAGAGCAATTGGCTTATGCATATGGAAATTTCTTTGGTAAAAAGAAACAGGCTTAATTTTGAAAATCTCTGAGGAAATGTGTAAAAATTTGTAGCAATATTTGATCACCATTTTTAAAGTTCAAGCACTGTTTTTTGAAAGTTAGAGCTGTATTTCAACACTTTTGGCGATCTTTGAGAAATTGGATGACGCTATTGGAAAATTCTTTGTTAAAAAGAACCTGGGCCATTCATGAAAATCTCCAAGGTAATTCATATCTGAAAATTTGTATTAACATTTTAATTCCAGTTTTAAATTTCAAGCACTGTTTTTTTTAATTGAAGCTATATTTAAGACACTTTTTGCAGTATTAATTTTTTAGACAACTGGGTGATGCATGTGGAACTTTTTTTTTTGGTAAAAAGAAACAGAACCAATTGATTATCAAAATGTTCATAGGATTGTTTGAGAATTTAAAGGAACATTTGATCAACATTTTTAGATCACATACACTAGTTTTTCAGAAAGTTGTCGCTGGATTTGGACACTTTTTGCAATCTTATTACAGCAATTGGGTGACACGTTTGGAAACTTCTTTCGGCGAAACAAAAACGCCTTATCATGAAACATCCCAAAGGGAATGTTTGACAATTTGTAGCAACATTTGTTACGGACAGGTTTTTTAAAAAATGGATCTCTACAGTGTATTTCGATACTTTTTTGCGACTGTACATGTAGAAACAGTCCGAATTATGAAAATCTTCCAGGGAATGTTTCAAAATTTGTAGCAAGTTTTGATCACCATTTCTAAATTGTAAGCACTGTTTTTTTTTTAATTTTGGAACTGTACTTGGACACTTTTTGCGGTGTTTTCATAGAAATTAAGTCACGTGTATGGAAATTCTTTGTGAAAAGAGACACAAGCTCTATTGTGAAAATCTCCAAGGGAATGTTTAAAATTTTAGCAACAATTACACACCATTTTTAAATTTCAAGCACCGTCTTTTTGAAAGTTGGAGTTGTATTTGGGCACTTTTTGCGATGTTTTCAGAGCAGTTAGGCGATGAGCGTGGAAAATTTGTCGGTAAAAAGAAAGAGAGGCCCAATAGCCCACTTTCGATATATTAAAATTCAGCTTAAAAGAGAGGTTTAGGGATTAAAAACAAAAGAAAGTGGATGATATGTAGATATTTTCACATTTATTCCGACTTGTTTCTATTGTTTTTGTCCCCTCTACCTCGTTATCTGCCTGAATATTGATATTTCGAAAATGGCCTATTATGAAAATTCGTAGCAACATTCGATCTCTATTTTTAAATGTCAAAAACGGTTTTTCCGAATGTTTGAGCTGCATTTCGACACTTTTTACTTTGTTTTCAGAATATTTGGGTTTCGCATGAAAAATTCTTTGGTAGAACGAAGGTCAATTTAAGAAAATTTGAAATTTTGTAATGTTGAATATTTGATCACCATCCTTTTTAAATTTCAAGCACTGTTTTTTGAAAATTGGAGCTGTATTTGGTGACACCTAGGGAAAATCCATTTTACGAAAATCGAAGTTTAACTTGTCGAAAATAAAGACCTTTGTAGGACAGGGTTGAATGCAAGTCGAGTATCGATAATTACAGCGCGAAGTGACACAATGGTACTCGAGTCACACAGTGTACCTCCACCCCACTTCTGAGGGTGTCAAGATCGCTTCAATCTCTTACAATGATCAATCATCAAAGAATCGATACGTTTTAAAAACTCCAGATTTTTGAAAGATAGCATTTGTTAGTCTTCACTTTTGTTTGTGCGAAGTGGTTTCTTCGTTTACACCCGGTGACACGCTAATCTTTGTTGCAAGCACAATTCGCGTGGACGAGTGTTCGAATCCCATCTGGGGCTCGGATTTTTCCGAGATCCCAGTGGGTTCAATTGTAACACCTTTCATTTAATGAGAGTGAAAATTGAAAGGCATAATTGGACACTTTTGGCATTTTGTTGAATAATTTAATTTTATAAATATCAAGTGTAACTTTTGGACAACTTTTTTTTTTAAAACCTAAGCAGATTCTTTGGGAACTTTACCGACCAGTTATTTGCAGTGTCCTTTTCGACCTTTTTTTAGCGACTTTTGCGTAAAAAGCCGAGCTTACTCTTTAGCTTTTTTGTTCTGTAGTTCACGATTAAAACGCTGCTATTCTCACTTTCCAGTCTTAACTGACTTTTATTAACGCTTTAAATGTTTTTCCTTTCATATTTTAATATTGATCCATATTATTGGTTGACTGAAATACACATGGAGGTCCGAGAACCGTAATAGACATGTGTGGCCCAGGTTTTATGAACTCTTCACCGCGCTTGATTGTGGTTTCCTTTAACAAGTCCCGAGTTGCGCATGCCCTTTTGAGTGTCAGGTTTATTTATTGACAACACCTTCTACAATTATAAAAGAGCATTATTAGTGTGTTTTTTTTTTTGTATGGTAGTAAATTACCCATGTACTGACTTGTTCGTAAAGTTCAATTGGCACTGTTGTAGAGAGATCCTTATGGGTGATTGCCGCCATTTCTATGCCAGTATGCTCAGAAGGACTTAAATTAGAGCCGGGCTTGTATCTGTTTCATATCAAATTTCGATATTAAAGCCTGGTTTTGTCTCTGCGCCAAACGTCTTAAAAAGGGCCAAAAAATGACCACAGTCCTAAGAGCAACCTTCAGTATTTGCAAGATTGTGCTTCGTCGCGGGAACTGATCATTTGTCCAGTCGTTTTGAGTTTCTAGGATTATCAATGTTGATACTCGTCCACAAGAGAAGCTTTCTAAAGGATCGTACTTAACGGTGACAGAAACAGTGCTCGTACACATATACTTAAACGATCTTAAAAGCATATGAATTTCACGTTGTGTTGTTGCCTTTGCCATAAAGAAGCAAGTTTTGTAAGAATTGTTTTGAATTTTTACCAAAGAGTGAATAGGGAAAATTATGTGCGTATTATCGAGTCTCTTTTTTGACCATTTCTTTCCAACAGTGATATTTGGTTCAGGTTTTTTTAAAAAGAACTATTACTGAAG
>OX421453.1:39930925-39935925 GCA_949126865.1 Montipora capitata | reverse complement strand
AAACAAGAGGGACAAGTTTCATTAGAAGTAGGTTGGGCTCCCATTGTTTCCTATCCATTGTTCAAAAGCTGGTATGAGTCATGTTTTATTAAACAGCCCGTGCAATGATGAATATTGTCACCATGGTAATGTAGGTCGATTGAGCGTGCAACGTGTCTCTGATGTGTTTGTAAAATAAAGAGGATATCATCACAACAATATTGCCGCGATATCAAAAACTAGTATTTTGCAATCAGAAAGTGATGCTTTAAATGAGACTTAGGAAACTATCGCTGATCTCTTTAGATGGATACAAATTACGCTTCTAGTTGCTAAGTACTGCACTGTGTGGCAATTCAGTGTGTGTGATGATTTGTGGCGTTAAAAACTGTAGCTGCAAAACTCTTTAATGCGTTCTGTCTTTTTTTACTTTCTATGTCAACACCACGGAAGTAATTTTTCCTCAGATCTTATAATTTGAAAGCGAGAACACAATCATTTGTTTGTTCTTTCAGCTTTTTATTTTTGCATATTTCTTCTTGATAGTGTAGTTTCACAGTTTTGATACATGTAGTCAAGTTCAGGTTTTTCCAGTTAAAGAACTATTACTGACACCGATATTGAAGTATATGAATTTGACGTTAATGTAATTGTATCCTCTTTTACAAATAAGCAAGTTTTGTATTTTTGGGGTTTAAACTTTTACTAAAGCGTGAATAATGTTTGTTTTTAATTATCGATCCTTGAACGGTAAGACCCTTCAAACGTTTTGCCTTTTTCGTTATCTGAGTTTATAAAGATTCTTACTTTTCTATTAAAAGGCACCATTTTCCATGAAACAAAAGTACGTTTTACACGGTCTTGAACTCGCAGCCTTGACTCTTCCAAGCTATAATTATAAAATTTAAAGATTCTAAACTTTCTACAGCGATAACTTTACGCAAAATAAAAAGCATAAATGGCTGGTATTTTCCGGGCTTTACGCCATGTCGCAAAGTCCCTCCAAAGCTACTTTAAACAAACGACGGCAGAAATAGGCCGTCGTGTGAGTTTGTGGCGTAAGCTTTAGACCGCTAGGCTATGGCGACCTTCACAAAACAAGAGGGACAAGTTTCATTAGAAGTAGGTTGGGCTCCTATTGTTCAAAAGCTGGTATTATGAAACAGCCCGTGCAATGATGAATATTGTCACCACGGTAATGTAGAGGGAGCGAGCGTGCAAAGTATCAGATGTATTTCCAAAACAAGGAAGTATCATTTGAGTAAATTCCGTGATGCAACTTCACTAATTTTCGTGAAAGTAAGCAAATTTGCTGTCCTCAACATTTTATGTGGGTTGATTGTTTGTGTAGATAGTGCCCTTCTGAATGAGTCGGGGAGTTTTTCCTTAAGTCACAACCACCCAGACTACAAATGTTTTTGTTGGGCAACTGTAAATATTAGCTACAACCATATCGTGGCGTTGATGTGATATGAACGACGCTTTTCTCTTTTTTCCAGCTCTGGTAAGGAGAAGATACGAAACTGCAAAGGAACAAAAGTGACTTTCTTTAAACGAGTAGAGTAGAACTTAATGGATGGGTCATTTCCGTTTTCGGTGGATTCGAAAATCTAAGGTAATTAAATGTTATGTCGGTATCATAGATTCCATATACTATAGTAAATCGAATTATCCGGTTTTGTTCCCAATTTTGTAAGGGCGCCCAACGATTTCCCAGTAAACAGTTCGAATTGAAATTTTTTTCAATTAAAAAACCTAGTTGTTGATTTTTGTAGTAAGTCTGTTCACTTACTTGATGTTTGGACTGTCTAAAACAAACCTAGTTGTTGATTTTTGTACTAAGTCTGTTCACTTACTTGATGTTTGGACTGTCTAAAACAAACCTAGTTGTTGATTTTTGTACTAAGTCTGTTCACTTACTTGATGTTTGGACTGTCTAAAACAAACCTAGTTGTTGATTTTTGTAGTAAGTCTGTTCACTTACTTGATGTTTGGACTGTCTAAAACAAACCTAGTTGTTGATTTTTGTAGTAAGTCTGTTCACTTACTTGATGTTTGGACTGTCTAAAACAAACCTAGTTGTTGATTTTTGTACTAAGTCTGTTCACTTACTTGATGTTTGGACTGTCTAAAACAAACCTAGTTGTTGATTTTTGTAGTAAGTCTGTTCACTTACTTGATGTTTGGACTGTCTAAAACAAACCTAGTTGTTGATTTTTGTAGTAAGTCTGTTCACTTACTTGATGTTTGGACTGTCTAAAACAAACCTAGTTGTTGATTTTTGTAGTAAGTCTGTTCACTTACTTGATGTTTGGACTGTCTAAAACAAACCTAGTTGTTGATTTTTGTAGTAAGTCTGTTCACTTACTTGATGTTTGGACTGTCTAAAACAAACCTAGTTGTTGATTTTTGTACTAAGTCTGTTCACTTACTTGATGTTTGGACTGTCTAAAACAAACCTAGTTGTTGATTTTTGTACTAAGTCTGTTCACTTACTTGATGTTTGGACTGTCTAAAACAAACCTAGTTGTTGATTTTTGTACTAAGTCTGTTCACTTACTTGATGTTTGGACTGTCTAAAACAAACCTAGTTGTTGATTTTTGTAGTAAGTCTGTTCACTTACTTGATGTTTGGACTGTCTAAAACAAACCTAGTTGTTGATTTTTGTAGTAAGTCTGTTCACTTACTTGATGTTTGGACTGTCTAAAACAAACCTAGTTGTTGATTTTTGTAGTAAGTCTGTTCACTTACTTGATGTTTGGACTGTCTAAAACAAACCTAGTTGTTGATTTTTGTAGTAAGTCTGTTCACTTACTTGATGTTTGGACTGTCTAAAACAAACCTAGTTGTTGATTTTTGTACTAAGTCTGTTCACTTACTTGATGTTTGGACTGTCTAAAACAAACCTAGTTGTTGATTTTTGTAGTAAGTCTGTTCACTTACTTGATGTTTGGACTGTCTAAAACAAACCTAGTTGTTGATTTTTGTAGTAAGTCTGTTCACTTACTTGATGTTTGGACTGTCTAAAACAAACCTAGTTGTTGATTTTTGTACTAAGTCTGTTCACTTACTTGATGTTTGGACTGTCTAAAACAAACCTAGTTGTTGATTTTTGTACTAAGTCTGTTCACTTACTTGATGTTTGGACTGTCTAAAACAAACCTAGTTGTTGATTTTTGTAGTAAGTCTGTTCACTTACTTGATGTTTGGACTGTCTAAAACAAACCTAGTTGTTGATTTTTGTAGTAAGTCTGTTCACTTACTTGATGTTTGGACTGTCTAAAACAAACCTAGTTGTTGATTTTTGTAGTAAGTCTGTTCACTTACTTGATGTTTGGACTGTCTAAAACAAACCTAGTTGTTGATTTTTGTAGTAAGTCTGTTCACTTACTTGATGTTTGGACTGTCTAAAACAAACCTAGTTGTTGATTTTTGTAGTAAGTCTGTTCACTTACTTGATGTTTGGACTGTCTAAAACAAACCTAGTTGTTGATTTTTGTAGTAAGTCTGTTCACTTACTTGATGTTTGGACTGTCTAAAACAAACCTAGTTGTTGATTTTTGTAGTAAGTCTGTTCACTTACTTGATGTTTGGACTGTCTAAAACAAACCTAGTTGTTGATTTTTGTAGTAAGTCTGTTCACTTACTTGATGTTTGGACTGTCTAAAACAAACCTAGTTGTTGATTTTTGTACTAAGTCTGTTCACTTACTTGATGTTTGGACTGTCTAAAACAAACCTAGTTGTTGATTTTTGTAGTAAGTCTGTTCACTTACTTGATGTTTGGACTGTCTAAAACAAACCTAGTTGTTGATTTTTGTACTAAGTCTGTTCACTTACTTGATGTTTGGACTGTCTAAAACAAACCTAGTTGTTGATTTTTGTACTAAGTCTGTTCACTTACTTGATGTTTGGACTGTCTAAAACAAACCTAGTTGTTGATTTTTGTACTAAGTCTGTTCACTTACTTGATGTTTGGACTGTCTAAAACAAACCTAGTTGTTGATTTTTGTAGTAAGTCTGTTCACTTACTTGATGTTTGGACTGTCTAAAACAAACCTAGTTGTTGATTTTTGTACTAAGTCTGTTCACTTACTTGATGTTTGGACTGTCTAAAACAAACCTAGTTGTTGATTTTTGTAGTAAGTCTGTTCACTTACTTGATGTTTGGACTGTCTAAAACAAACCTAGTTGTTGATTTTTGTAGTAAGTCTGTTCACTTACTTGATGTTTGGACTGTCTAAAACAAACCTAGTTGTTGATTTTTGTAGTAAGTCTGTTCACTTACTTGATGTTTGGACTGTCTAAAACAAACCTAGTTGTTGATTTTTGTAGTAAGTCTGTTCACTTACTTGATGTTTGGACTGTCTAAAACAAACCTAGTTGTTGATTTTTGTACTAAGTCTGTTCACTTACTTGATGTTTGGACTGTCTAAAACAAACCTAGTTGTTGATTTTTGTAGTAAGTCTGTTCACTTACTTGATGTTTGGACTGTCTAAAACAAACCTAGTTGTTGATTTTTGTAGTAAGTCTGTTCACTTACTTGATGTTTGGACTGTCTAAAACAAACCTAGTTGTTGATTTTTGTAGTAAGTCTGTTCACTTACTTGATGTTTGGACTGTCTAAAACAAACCTAGTTGTTGATTTTTGTAGTAAGTCTGTTCACTTACTTGATGTTTGGACTGTCTAAAACAAACCTAGTTGTTGATTTTTGTAGTAAGTCTGTTCACTTACTTGATGTTTGGACTGTCTAAAACAAACCTAGTTGTTGATTTTTGTAGTAAGTCTGTTCACTTACTTGATGTTTGGACTGTCTAAAACAAACCTAGTTGTTGATTTTTGTACTAAGTCTGTTCACTTACTTGATGTTTGGACTGTCTAAAACAAACCTAGTTGTTGATTTTTGTAGTAAGTCTGTTCACTTACTTGATGTTTGGACTGTCTAAAACAAACCTAGTTGTTGATTTTTGTACTAAGGTCTGTTCACTTACTTGATGTTTGGACTGTCTAAAACAAACC
>OX421453.1:39917168-39930725 GCA_949126865.1 Montipora capitata | reverse complement strand
GTTTGGACTGTCTAAAACAAACCTAGTTGTTGATTTTTGTACTAAGTCTGTTCACTTACTTGATGTTTGGACTGTCTAAAACAAACCTAGTTGTTGATTTTTGTACTAAGTCTGTTCACTTACTTGATGTTTGGACTGTCTAAAACAAACCTAGTTGTTGATTTTTGTACTAAGTCTGTTCACTTACTTGATGTTTGGACTGTCTAAAACAAACCTAGTTGTTGATTTTTGTACTAAGTCTGTTCACTTACGTGATGTTTGGACTGTCTAAAACAAACCTAGTTGTTGATTTTTGTACTAAGTCTGTTCACTTACGTGATGTTTGGACTGTCTAAAACAAACCTAGTTGTTGATTTTTGTACTAAGTCTGTTCACTTACTTGATGTTTGGACTGTCTAAAACAAACCTAGTTGTTGATTTTTGTACTAAGTCTGTTCACTTACTTGATGTTTGGACTGTCTAAAACAAACCTAGTTGTTGATTTTTGTAGTAAGTCTGTTCACTTACTTGATGTTTGGACTGTCTAAAACAAACCTAGTTGTTGATTTTTGTAGTAAGTCTGTTCACTTACTTGATGTTTGGACTGTCTAAAACAAACCTAGTTGTTGATTTTTGTAGTAAGTCTGTTCACTTACTTGATGTTTGGACTGTCTAAAACAAACCTAGTTGTTGATTTTTGTAGTAAGTCTGTTCACTTACTTGATGTTTGGACTGTCTAAAACAAAACCTAGTTGTTGATTTTTGTAGTAAGTCTGTTCACTTACTTGATGTTTGGACTGTCTAAAACAAACCTAGTTGTTGATTTTTGTAGTAAGTCTGTTCACTTACTTGATGTTTGGACTGTCTAAAACAAACCTAGTTGTTGATTTTTGTAGTAAGTCTGTTCACTTACTTGATGTTTGGACTGTCTAAAACAAACCTAGTTGTTGATTTTTGTAGTAAGTCTGTTCACTTACTTGATGTTTGGACTGTCTAAAACAAACCTAGTTGTTGATTTTTGTAGTAAGTCTGTTCACTTACTTGATGTTTGGACTGTCTAAAACAAACCTAGTTGTTGATTTTTGTAGTAAGTCTGTTCACTTACTTGATGTTTTGGACTGTCTAAAACAAACCTAGTTGTTGATTTTTGTAGTAAGTCTGTTCACTTACTTGATGTTTGGACTGTCTAAAACAAACCTAGTTGTTGATTTTTGTAGTAAGTCTGTTCACTTACTTGATGTTTGGACTGTCTAAAACAAACCTAGTTGTTGATTTTTGTAGTAAGTCTGTTCACTTACTTGATGTTTGGACTGTCTAAAACAAACCTAGTTGTTGATTTTTGTAGTAAGTCTGTTCACTTACTTGATGTTTGGACTGTCTAAAACAAACCTAGTTGTTGATTTTTGTAGTAAGTCTGTTCACTTACTTGATGTTTGGACTGTCTAAAACAAACCTAGTTGTTGATTTTTGTAGTAAGTCTGTTCACTTACTTGATGTTTGGACTGTCTAAAACAAACCTAGTTGTTGATTTTTGTAGTAAGTCTGTTCACTTACTTGATGTTTGGACTGTCTAAAACAAACCTAGTTGTTGATTTTTGTAGTAAGTCTGTTCACTTACTTGATGTTTGGACTGTCTAAAACAAACCTAGTTGTTGATTTTTGTAGTAAGTCTGTTCACTTACTTGATGTTTGGACTGTCTAAAACAAACCTAGTTGTTGATTTTTGTACTAAGTCTGTTCACTTACTTGATGTTTGGACTGTCTAAAACAAACCTAGTTGTTGATTTTTGTAGTAAGTCTGTTCACTTACTTGATGTTTGGACTGTCTAAAACAAACCTAGTTGTTGATTTTTGTACTAAGTCTGTTCACTTACTTGATGTTTGGACTGTCTAAAACAAACCTAGTTGTTGATTTTTGTAGTAAGTCTGTTCACTTACTTGATGTTTGGACTGTCTAAAACAAACCTAGTTGTTGATTTTTGTAGTAAGTCTGTTCACTTACTTGATGTTTGGACTGTCTAAAACAAACCTAGTTGTTGATTTTTGTAGTAAGTCTGTTCACTTACTTGATGTTTGGACTGTCTAAAACAAACCTAGTTGTTGATTTTTGTAGTAAGTCTGTTCACTTACTTGATGTTTGGACTGTCTAAAACAAACCTAGTTGTTGATTTTTGTAGTAAGTCTGTTCACTTACTTGATGTTTGGACTGTCTAAAACAAACCTAGTTGTTGATTTTTGTACTAAGTCTGTTCACTTACTTGATGTTTGGACTGTCTAAAACAAACCTAGTTGTTGATTTTTGTACTAAGTCTGTTCACTTACTTGATGTTTGGACTGTCTAAAACAAACCTAGTTGTTGATTTTTGTAGTAAGTCTGTTCACTTACTTGATGTTTGGACTGTCTAAAACAAACCTAGTTGTTGATTTTTGTACTAAGTCTGTTCACTTACTTGATGTTTGGACTGTCTAAAACAAACCTAGTTGTTGATTTTTGTACTAAGTCTGTTCACTTACTTGATGTTTGGACTGTCTAAAACAAACCTAGTTGTTGATTTTTGTACTAAGTCTGTTCACTTACTTGATGTTTGGACTGTCTAAAACAAACCTAGTTGTTGATTTTTGTACTAAGTCTGTTCACTTACTTGATGTTTGGACTGTCTAAAACAAACCTAGTTGTTGATTTTTGTACTAAGTCTGTTCACTTACTTGATGTTTGGACTGTCTAAAACAAACCTAGTTGTTGATTTTTGTACTAAGTCTGTTCACTTACGTGATGTTTGGACTGTCTAAAACAAACCTAGTTGTTGATTTTTGTACTAAGTCTGTTCACTTACGTGATGTTTGGACTGTCTAAAACAAACCTAGTTGTTGATTTTTGTACTAAGTCTGTTCACTTACTTGATGTTTGGACTGTCTAAAACAAACCTAGTTGTTGATTTTTGTACTAAGTCTGTTCACTTACTTGATGTTTGGACTGTCTAAAACAAACCTAGTTGTTGAAAGTCTGTTCACATTAATGAATAAAACAAGTACAAAGTAGTCTTTGGTTGTCCAACTTTATTAAAACTGTAAGTCAACGTGTACAGGGGGGGGGGGACTAAGTTCTAGTTATTTTTGAGGCTATCTCTTTTTTGGAAAAATGGCAAGGAGAGGTTGCCAAGTGGAAAAAAAGTCCTGCAATTTTTAACATGGGTTTAGTGCAAAATCAATACACTAGCTCTTGAAGGGCAAAATCCGCTTAAAATGTTAGCGGATTTTTTCCACCAAAAGACTAAGTATACTACTTTTGATTCCACACTAAGTACCCACATCAAAAGCACAGCGCTTTTTTTCCTTGGGAAAGACAAACACAACATAACTGGCAACTAGTCATAAACCTTCCTTCAAGGAACGTGTTTGTTTTGGTCTACAATAAATCATATTATTTGACACTTTTTAACCTTTCATCTGAGCTCCTTTGTCTATCATTACGTTGCAGTATTTTTACAGCTAGATGTCGATGTTCTTAGTCCAAAGTATGCCTTTGAGTTTCTTCTAGTGTACTACCTGCATGCCCAGGTTGAAATACTCATCCTCCAATCTTCATGTCTGTCAAAGCTGTTCTTTCAGTAGAGACCTGAAGGCTGAAGGTTGAGTATAAATATAGGAAGAGTCTTTTCACGCTGGGAATGCATACACACTCGAAGAAACTTGAACGAGTGTGTTTACGACTTAGAACTATAGACTGCAGAACAGCCATATTTTTGTGCTGGTCAAACATGTCGGCGTCAAGCAAAAGGTTTGGAATGAGGCTGAAAACAAAGATTGAGACTAGGGAGAGACGAGCGTCTCTCCCTAGTCTCGATCTTCTTTTTCACCCTCGCGCCAGACCTTTTGCTTGACGACGTCACGTTCGACCAGCGCAAAAATGTCCCTCAGTTCTGCAGTCTATAGTTGCAAGTCCTAAACACACTCGTTCAAGTTTCTTCGAGTGTGTATGCATTCCCAGGTGAAAAGACTCTTCCTATGTTTATACTCAAGCTTCAGCCTTCAGGTCTCTACTGAAAGAACAGCTTTGACAGACATGAAGATTGGAGGATGAGTCTTTCAACCTGGGCATGCAGGTAGTACACTTGAAGAAACTCAAAGGCATACTTTGGACTAAGAACATCGACATCTAGCTGTAAAAATACTGCAATGTAATTGTCGGTACTGGAGGTCATGAGAAACGTTAAGAAAGTGCCAACTAATACACATCTCTAATTACTGAAGACCAAAAAAAAACAAGAATTTTGAAGGAAGGTTGCTCTTAAATGGGTCTGGCTACTAAAAGTACTGTGTCTTAAGCCGATCTATGTGAAAACTGAGAAGTAAAATTCTTATAGCTTTGAAAGAAAAAGAAAGAGAAAAAGAAAAAGAAAAAAAACTGAAATGCGCCAACTGTACCCAATGGAAAGGCACAACTTTCTTATGTAATCTTTATTCTTTTGGTCTTGAAGTTTTGTCTTAATGTTTTGTCACAGTGTACTATGTGGTGAGATTATGTCATTATGGGACAAGGTTTGGTGGTTATGTGTTGTGTTTCCATCATGATGTGTTGAGGTCTTCTTTAGACGTGCTGTGTTTATAACCACACGAAGGGACGTCATAAAACAACCTCACCACATAAAATGTAAACATGGCACTTCAAAAGAAGACCTCAAAACATCATGACAGAAACACTACAACTAATCATCAAAGCTCATCACATAATGACAAAACCTTACCACAAGACGAAACCTCAAGAGCAAAAGAATAAAGATTACACAAGTTAGAATTTGGAATCTTGGTGCTTAACATCTTTTTGTAGCCAAACCCAGTAATTACATACTCTAATAATACCCACAGAGAGGCTTAAACTTATAAGTCTACCTACAGTATTTACTCCATGAGACGCCACATATTAATCTATTGCACATTTAAGTGCACCCAAGATAAACCAAACACATTTTGCCTCTTTTCCCCTCACTGATTTTGCCTTGAATGCATCATAAAAATTGGCAAAGCCAGCAATAATTTGGCACAGAACCACAGTATTGAGAGACAAAGGTGTGTATTTCTTCAGTGACAGAACAAACCGATTTACAAGGCATAATTTCTTTAAAAACAGGATTGCAAACCACTTTGTGATAATCGCCTCAAAAATAAACCAATATCTCTGTGGCTGGGTTATGAGACAAATTAACTGTCAGCTTTGTTTACTTTTTTAAGTTGTGTTACAGATAAAAGGCAAAATTCTCAGGGAAAAAAGGCAAATAGTAAGTACCGTAGGAGAGATTTATCTTGGTGATAAAAAAAATTAACAAATGTCTCATTCTAAAAACATTAAATAAGAAACACAATTGTGACATTCATTCAAGGAAATACAATAAACCTGTGCCACATAAAAAGGTCTGCCGGTCTCCTTCCCATCGTTACTGTTAGGTAATATGAAGAGGTAGTGAAAAGAACACTCTCGAACAAATAACAAATTCTTTCAATTAGATCCTAGCCCAATTGTGTAGTGTGCAGTGTGTAGTATGTATCTTATGTTTCCGAACCCACTCAAAAAGAATTATAAACCAGATCTTCAAATACAGCTTACGTAGGTGGCGTTAGCAATAAAAAATGTAACCAATAAAATAAAGGCTACAGTGGAGTCCTTTACCCTTGATGGTGTATGTGATGCTGTGGTCAGTGGATTAAACCTGTACATCTGTGGATGGAATCTAACAGAGTAAGCAATGAAATGATTGCTACTGTGGAATCCTTAATCCATGATGGTGTATGTGATGCTATGGTAATTGGTTTAAACCTGTAAATCTGTGGATGAAATCTAAAAGAGTAAGAAATGACACGATTGCTGCTATGGTGAGTGGTTTAAACCTGTACCTCTGTGGATGAAATCTAAAAGAGTAAGCAATGACACGATTGCTGCTATGGTGAGTGGTTTAAACCTGTACCTCTGTGGATGAAATCTAAAAGAGTAAGCAATGACACGATTGCTGCTATGGTGAGTGGTTTAAACCTCTACATCTGTTGATGAAATCTAAAAGAGTAAGCAATGACATGATTGCTGCTATGGTGAGTGGTTTAAACCTGTACATCTATGGATGAAATCTAAAAGAGTAAGCAATGAAATGATTGCTGCTATGGTGAGTGGTTTAAACCTGTACATCTGTGGATGAAATCTAAAAGAGTAAGCAATGAAATGGTTGCTGCTACGGTGAGTAGTTTAAACCTGTACATCTGTGGATGAAATCTAAAAGAGTAAGCAATTAAATGATTGCTGCTATGGTAATTGGTTTAAACCTGTACATCTGTTCACGAAATCTAAAAGAGTAAGCAATGACACGATTGCTGCTATAACGAATGGTTTAAACCTGTACATCTGTGGATGGAATTTAAAAGAGTAAGCAATGACATGATTACTGCCATGGTGTGTGGTTTCAACCTGTACATCTGTGGATGAAATCTAAAAGAGTATCAGCAATGAAATGATTCCTACTGTGGAATCCTTAATCCTTGATGGTGTATGTGATGCTATGGTAATTGGTTTAAACCTGTACATCTGTGGATGAAACCTAAAAGAGTAAGCAATGAAATGATCGCTACTGTGGAATCCTTAATCCTTGATGGTGTATGTGATGCTATGGTAACTGGTTTAAACCTGTAAATCTGTGGATGAAATCTAAAAGAGTAAGCAATGAAAATTAATGATTGCTAATGTGGAATCCTTAATCCTTGATGGTGTATGTGATGCTATGGTACATGTAACTGGTTTAAACCTGTACATCTGCGGATGAAATCAAAAAGAGTAAGCAATGACATGATTGCTGCTATGGTAAGTGGTTTAAACCTGTACATATGTGGATGGAATCTAAAAAAGTAAGCAATGACATGATTGCTGCTATGGTAATTGGTTTAAACCCGTACATCTGAGGATGAAATCTAAAAGAGTAAGCAATGGCACGATTGCTGCTATGGTAAGTTGTTTTAATTTGTACATCTGTGGATGAAATCTAAAAGAGTAAGCAATGAAATGATCGCTACTGTGGAATCCTTAATCCTTGATGGTGTATGTGATGCTATGGTAACTGGTTTAAACCTGTACATCTGTGGATGAAATCTAAAAGAGTAAGCAATGACATGATTGCTGCAGCTATGGTTAAGTGGTTTAAAGCTGTACCTATGTGGATGGAATCTAAAAAAGTAAGCAATGACATGATTGCTGCTATGGTAATTGGTTTAAACTTGTACATCTGTGGATGAAATCTAAAAGAGTAAGGAATTAAATGATGGCTGCTATGGTGAGTGGTTTAAACCTGTACATCTGTGGATGAAATCTAAAAGAGTAAGCAATGGCACGATTGCTGCTATGGTAAGTTGTTTTAATTTGTACATCTGTTGATGAAATCTAAAAGAGTAAGCAATGAAATGATCGCTACTGTGGAATCCTTAATCCTTGATGGTGTATGTGATGCTATGGTAACTAGTTTAAACCTGTACATCTGTGGATGAAATCTAAAAGAGTAAGCAATGACATGATTGCTGCTATGGTAAGTGGTTTAAACCTGTACATATGTGGATGGAATCTAAAAGAATAAGCAATGAAATAATTGCTGCTATGGTGAGTGGTTTAAACCTGTACATGTGTTGATGAAACCTATAAAAAGAGTAGGCAATGAAATGATTGCTACTGTGGAATCCTTAATACTTGATGGTGTATATGATGCTATGGTAATTGGTTTAAACCTGTACATCTGTTGATGAAATCTAAAAGAGCAAGCAATGACACGACTGCTGCTATAATGAGTGGTTTAAACCTGTAAATCTGTGGATGGAATCAAAAAGAGTAAGCAATGAAATAATTGCTGCCATGGTGAGTGGTTTCAACCTGTACATCTGCGGATGAAATCTAAAAGAGTATCAGCAATGAAATGATTCCTACTGTGGAATCCTTAATCCTTGATGGAGTATGTGATGCTATGGTAATTGGTTTCAACCTGTATATCTGTGGATGAAATCTAAAAGAGTAAGCAATGAAATGATCGCTACTGTGGAATCCTTAATCCTTGATGGTGTATGTGATGCTATGGTAACTGGTTTAAACCTGTACATCTGTGGATAAAATCTAAAAGAATAAGCAATGGCACGATTGCTGGTATGGTAAGTGGTTTAAAACTGGACATCTGTTGATGAAATCTAAAAGACTAAGCAATGAAATGATTGCTAATGTGGAATCCTTAATCCTTGATGGTGTATATGATGCTATGGTAAGTGGTTTAAACCTGTAAATCTGTGGATGAAATCTAAAAGAGTAAGCAATGAAAATTAATGATTGCTAATGTGGAATCCTTAATCCTTGATGGTGTATATGATGCTATGGTAATTGGTTTAAACCTGTACATCTGTGGATGAAATCTAAAAGAGTAAGCAATGAAATGATCGCTACTGTGGAATCCTTAGTCCTTGATGGTGAATGTGATGCTACATGTGGTGTATGGTAATTGGTTTAAACCTGTACATCTGTGGATGAAATCTAAAAGAGTAAGCAATGACGCGATTGCTGCTATGGTAAGTGGTTTAAATTTGTACATATTGTTGATGAAATCTAAAAGAGTAAGCAATGAAATGATTGCTACTGTGGAATCCTTAATCCTTGATGGTGTATGTGATGCTATGGTAAGTGGTTTAAACCTGTACATCTGTGGATGAAATCTAAAAGAGTAAGCAATGAAGTGATCACTACTGTGGAATCCTTAATCCTTGATGGTGTATGTGATGCTATGGTAAGTGGTTTAAACCTGTACATCTGTGGATGAAATCTGAAAGAGTAAGCAATGAAATGATTGCTAGTGAGCAGTCCTTTTCCATTGATGTTGTGTTTGATAATGTGGTAAGAGGTTTAAACCTGTAAATCTCTGGATGAAATCTGTAAGCAAAGAAATGATTGTAGGAAAGCTGCAGCTACCCAATGTGTATGGTAAGAGAGGGAATGTTAATCCTTAAAGTACTGTGCGTTATGTGCCTCCATGTTGTTAACAAAGAGAGCTTTATTTAGGATGGAGATGAGTAGGTTTGATGCAGTGGGTGAGTTATTTAATATACAGCAAATGTACATGTATACTACATTAGATTTTGGACTTGAGTTTGTTAGACTGTGGATCTCCCTGATACAAATCACAGGGCTTGCCTAACTTGCACTGGCTGTTAAGCCAGAGTTGTACTGTAGTTTGTTTCATTGGTTTCCCATCAACTGTGACTCCTAAGAAGTCAGCTTGGTGTTTCTATTCAACTATCAAGGTCCAATCGCTCAGATGAATAAGGATTTGCAACATTGACTGCCTCGAAGATCAGCTTTCGCTCATTTGTTTCACCCATAAGGTTACCCTTTGCAGGTTTGTTTTCAGACTCAGATCTTACTGTATGTGTCATGGCATCTCTTGTCAGATCTCATGTCACAAAACAGAATGGAATCTTTAGCATACTGATACAGCACCGCCAAAGTTAAAATATATATTAAGCAAACCACCTAATGCATTAGATGTACACCAGTTTGCGTTAAAAGTGAACGCTTTTATATACCTTAAGTTTGCATTTTGCATTGGAATGCAAACAGGGACATATTGATGAAAGTCATCTGCCTACCCAAACTATTTAGCGTCACAAAAGGTTTATGAGAATGCACTACAATGTATCACTGTTAACAAGCAATTTCAATACTAGAATACTCCCTTCTTTGTTGCCGACAGCAGCAGAAAGCAGCACTGCAGCTGTAGAAACATCATTCGCAAGAACAGAGGACAGGGAGGGGCCAACATCGGTTACAGAAAAAAAAAGTTACAGCCATTTAATGGATCTAAATCCAGGTTAAGAACTGGCCAGATACATGTACATCATGACCTTTTCAGCTTGGGAAAGAGACCATGCTGCCAAACTTTGTCAAATGCACCTTTGATGTCCAATAAGATGCACTCCATAGTGACTGCCCAACCCATTGGACCATTAGTGAGGGACAATAAGTCAGCTTACCAGTTGTGGAAATGACAAGAAACAAAGTGACTGTCAGATGTAACAAGCTTGATTCCTTGTTGTTATTCTTGCAGCTGTTGCTGCATCTGCACTTCCAAAACCAGTTACCAGTTTATGTTACTGAGGAGTGATATTGGGTGATAAACAGATGGATTAAGCCTTGAGTCCCTCTTGCACATTGGTACAAGTAACACAGTTTCCCATTGACCGCACAACACACAGTTTAAAAAAGCTTTCCATTAATTTTGTAGTGTGCCACTTGAAATTTCATTTCAAGAACTACATGTAGCTTTACCAGGATTTTAGACTGCTCAAGATTGTTCTTCCACATCCTTGGCCTTCATTGTATCTTGTCTAGATCTTCCAAGGTACGTGTATAATAATGGTGAACTTCCGAATGTTCGTGGCTCTCTGCCCAGATGGCACTTGCTTGCAATGGTCTGAACTAGAATGATCTTTACCTTGTTCTCCTGTATAACAGTGCACATGTAAGCTAGCACCAGTTAGTAGGGTCAGCAAGTTCAACACCTACATCCATTGCAAGGGCTTTAATGAACTGGAACATGATCAAAACGGTTACAACTTATCAAAACAAAGCAATACAAGATGGTGGATCTAAAATCAAGGCACCAACAAGATGGGCACATGCATGACATAATCACGTCAGCTCCCCCGACTGGACCGGTGTGACTTCTTTTTCCTTTTTGTTTTTTATTTTCATTTTTATTTGACTTAACTTAACAGCACAACAAAATGAACGGGTGCAGTGCAGAAGCAGCCTGCAGGGAGTAAGCTGGCCTGTAAGTATCGACAGTGGTACAAGTCCATTACATAATCCATGAACTTTGACGGGGGCCTGCAGGTGTGCAAGGATCGGCATGGCTCAGGGTAGCTGAGGTACTAGCGAGGGGCTCCTCTTTGTCACTGGATATAGAGGGCTCCATAATCTGCTCTTTGGCTTCTGGGAAGGTGCCATCTTCCTGACTTGGTCGAGTGGGGTGGCCACTGTAAGTAGGGGTGCTGTCTGGTAGCTGGGTCCGTGGTGGGGGAATAACAATATCAGCCGGCATAGCGAGAGCTCCAAGTATCCTCGGGGGTAGGGGAGGGATGTTATCTCCTTTGGACAGGGAGTCGTCTTCATCTCGCCAAGATGGTGGTTGGCTTGGGGTTGACTCAGGAACCTCAGTGGGTACAGAGTAGACATATGTCTTCTTCACACAGTACGATGTGCTGCGTAGCTGTGAGCCAATAAACTTCCTTACGTTACAAAAGGCACTATCAGTACTAACTACAAGATACCTGTCCTTTGCATGGGTCTTATTACGATCAGAGTATAGGTATAGCAAATCTCCAACTTCAATAGGGCCAGACTGGCGAAAGTTGGTGGTTGTTGTGTGGATGGTTAGTTTGCCTTTGCCTTTGCCGCTTGATAGTGAGGTCGTAGTCAGAAAGTGGACTATGCTTGTTGGAAAACTGATCTCTTTGAGTCCAGACTTCTCTAGCCGACAAGGCACGGGAATACATGCAAGAATTCAGAGTCGCTGTCTACAGCTGTAGCTAAGACTAAGTCAGTGACTGGCCCTCCTTAAGGGTCCTGCCGAAAAAGTTTTTGCTCAAGCTATAACATGGCCTTCTTGGCCACAGGGTTCTGCTTTCAATTCTTTGGTTGACCAGTCTCTAGCAAAACCCAGCCAGGCGCAGCATCTGTGCAAATAACAGCGTGTGGGCCATGTAATGGATGCATCTGTATGCACAGCTGGATGAGCCCATTTCAGAGTGAAACATCTCCTTTGTCTCCAAGGAGCAAGGAGAGTGTGAAAGATGAGGGGCACATGCATGAAGCACTAGAACGAGTAGACATGAGCGCTTAACAATGACTGTTGCAAATGCAACTCCCACTGCAAGTGGAGGTGGTTGGAGGACTGTGCAATGCAGGCCTGGGGTGTCTGGCGGAGGGAAGCGCAGTAGTGGCAGCCTTGCGTGACGCAGTCAATTGTGTTATCCATGTCCAAGGCGAAAAGATAGCGCTTCACTGCTGACTTTAGTTGGTGGCAGGAAGGGTGACATAACTGAATATGTAACACAGTCAGGAGGCCATCTTAAACTTGATGAACAATGATACACTCGCGAAAAGGAGACAAGGGGTCTGTGCGCTCGACAATGACTTGTGTAGTCCATCCCTGGCAATAATTGTAGCCACATTCAGATAGTGTTTAACATCCTTGATATTGACCAGTGAGCTTTTTGGACAGACTGGTACCTTGTAATAATAATAATAATAATAATAATAATAATAATAATAATAATAATAATAATAATAATAATAATAATAATAATTTATTCATTTCTAGTTCACATCTTAACATGACTATGATCAGATGCACATTCTTAAGTTTTAAAAATACAAGACATAATAGATAAATATCTAACTAAAAATATGGCAAGGACTACTATAAAGACATGTACATTAAAAAATATATACAATATGGTAAAAACTAATTGATAAATAATTAGCAAAAGTATTATTAGCATGGCCTTAGATTTCACTGATGGCATAGAGATTATAGCACGATGTCTCAACACTTATTAAGGACCGTAGATACGGAGGCGCGAGGCTGTGTAACGCCTTAAACGTGAGGAAAAGTACCTTGAAGTTGATGTGTGCCCTGATAGGCAACCAATGCAAATCGCGCATTATTGGTGTAATATGACAAAACCTAGGCGCATTTCATACTAGCCTTGTTTAAGATGAGCATGTTTACGCCGGAGATCAGCACATTCCAACTGATTGAGAGCCATACTGGCCGTGGCTTGTAAATGGCAGTTTCTCAAGGCCATTGAGGAGATCTTGGATGGGCACTCTTCACACGATAGAATCCTCTTGGCATTGGACAAAGGAACATACTTGACACGATTGATCTTCACAGGTAGGGGCACTGCGGCTTGGAAAGTCTGATCGAAGGATCACAGCACCAGCAATCTGTCTAACAGACACTTGATAGCGGCTGACTGTAGACAGAATGGTTGAGACCTCTCTTCGACAAAACTTTTCGTAAGCTTGTACACATGGCATACTGTTGTGACTGTATATATATGGACTAAAGTGCCTAGTGACAGCCATTAATAAGCCCTCAACCTAACAAGGCAGCCATGTGGACTGGGTGCCACATATCTTTGCACTAAAAAAGCCAGCAAGGTGTAGCTTTCGGCCTTGGGTGGTGTACAGGGTCGCTCTGATACCGGGCTTTGCAAACAGCCCTATCTGTGACTATTAAGAGCTGGTCATCGGGCCAGGGTAGAGTTATCATGCGACTCTTGGAAATTGCACTCTGGGCTTTATGGAAGGAGGAGCCAAGCTCGTTGGTCCAGGGAACAGGGTCTTGTGAATGGTGGCCAGCGATAGCGTAGTCGAGTGGGGCTAAGAGTGTCGAAGAAACATGGTACAACACGGGACAAGATCTTATAATTGTGCCGATAAATGATCTCAACTGAGCGACTGTCTTGGGAGCTGGACAGGGTGTGAACATGGCTACGTGATGAGGGCTT
>OX421453.1:39867168-39912168 GCA_949126865.1 Montipora capitata | reverse complement strand
TTTGGAGATCTAAGACTTGGTTGTACTCACCCAGTAGGGTGTGAAACTTGGTGCTGGTCTTAGGTGGTAGTAAGTTGTTGGGGTCTTTTCAGACCATATTGGTGTGCCTGGCTTGAGGCTGTGGAGGTGATTTAACAGAAAGCTGTTGGTGGAGGGGAGGGGGGGGGGGGGGGGTGGGGCTGCTCATCCGTGAGAAAATACCTGGTTTACTTCACAGAAATGCTCATTCCCCTTTGAAGACCAAGGCTCAGAAGAGAGATTCAGGATGAGAATCTTGCCTGCTACACTTGACACTAGTGTATGTGGAGGCCATATGTTGGACTCGGTGGCAAGGTGAGTTTGTTGGTGGTTCTAAGGCGTACTTGGAGTCGGCTGAGGAGTCACAGGGTAGGTTGACTTCAGTGAACTCTCCTGGCCACACGGTTGTAGAGCTGGCAGTACAGTAGCACATACTGTAAGACCATGGGTGAGCCGTAGACGAGGGCTGTACCGTCTCCAAGTAGGACGTGCCTTTCAGCAGGCCGCACGGCTACACCTTTCATGGAAGCTCATCGGGCAATGACCATGGCTGGCTTAATCTCATGACCATAATTTATAATCAGTCTATTTTATTCCCAGTGGATTTAAGCTTGAGTCTGCAGATTGCAGTTAAAGTTCACTACTCGCTGAGATGCATGCTACTTTGCCAACGTATTGTTGACCTACTTTTTAAGTTTTTAAATAAAGTTTGAGAGTGCAAAAGACTGGTTTTGAAGTGTGCTCTCCTCATTAATGTGAATGTGATGTTGAGCTATTGTTATCGCCCCTTTTTAAAACTAAAATGAACTGTTAATTGTTCTTGTTGTTTGTGATGTGTTTTTGCTTGGTTTTTAGATTTGAATGGCAGAAGGAATATTTCTGTCTTAGCAGGTTTCGACCCTAAAATAGTACTATCAAACCGACAGACAGACCTCTTTTTAAGCATATGTGTACCCTCTAATGCCCTGATGCAGTTGTTCAAATAAGCAGTCAGTGTAAAACGCGGACTGCAGACTGCAGACCAGGGGTAAAATGCCGACTGAGGGTAAAATAAAATATTTATAATGAAAAACGCGTTTTACACTGACAGTTCAAATAACCCATTGTAACTTTAACTACGACTAAAGAAAAACGGAAAAATTTCCAAGCCACCAGTAGGTCTTACCCTTCCAAGGAGAGTGCATAAAAACCGTGGAATTGCATCCTGAAATTAATGGTTACAGCGCCAAAGTGTATCCGCCATCTTGAATCTGTAAGTTGCAAGGCATTCTGGATCTTCCAATAGGAAAACAGGCTATATTGTACAGGACTTCATGGTTGACAAACACGGATTTTTCAAAAACTATTTTCAAACTGATCACTAAATTAATTATATTACCCTTTTGACAACTGCATACAGGCAAGTTGGAAGAGTTGCATTCATTTATAGCCAGAAATGACCTGGTTGCTTTTTCAAGAAAAATATCTAAGATTCCAAGAAAAAATGTTTTGCGTTTATGGTGTGCGAATGCGCGCAATATCTGAATGCAAAGTCTGTAGACCTGTACAGATTGTGCTCCTAAATTTAAGCTTGCTAAAAACTCAATGGTTATCAAATAAAGGTTGTAACCCAAGACATAATTTTTGAAGCAAGATAGTACAGTTAACAGTTACTCTCGGCGCGTTTTCGTCGGTCTGATCTGTCAGCATAAAAGTACCGGTAATCCGGCAGATACAACACACAGGTAACAGGTCATTGCTTTACCAATACAGAAAGAATCCTAAACAATCATTTAAGCTAACCTTACGTCTAAACAACTGAAATTTTTGGGCCTAATGTTAACGTTGGTTAACTTTTAGGGTTCTTTCTGCTTTGGTAAAACAATGACCTGTGACTTGTGTGACCCGTGAGCTGTGACTTGTGTGACCCGTGAGCTGTGACCTGTGTTTTGTACTTGTCCCCGGTAGTCGATGGAAACGGGTCAATGGTTTCGGTTCTCAGTTTATAAACTGTCTTTTGTTTCCAGTGCATGGCGTTATTAGTGTATTATACTGTATGAAACACCTTTAGCTGAAGAGCTCCATTCCATTCTGTGGTTCTTTTAGTTCCTCAAATGTTTTTATTAATCACTCGTTCGAGTTGAGCGAGTCGCAAGTTCAAATTCGACAAATTCCTGCCGGTTTCACGAGTGTAAGTGACTTGGAAGTCGCTACCTCAGTTGCACCCATCTGTCAAACATGGTTTGTCTCTATCTATTTGTCAAGTCGTAAAGTCAAGTAAAGCTATGACCTTCGCAGTTATGAACGCAATTTTTACAATTGCGTAGACAAGCCTGAAAAATTCAGGAATCGCGAGGTCACGGGTTCAAACCCCGTTGAAGTCCTGAATTTTTCAGGCTTGTCTACGCAATTTTAAAAATTGCGTTCATAACTGCGAAGGTCATAGCTTCACTTGATTTCATATTCGCAGTTCATATATGATTCATTTCATATACCATTTCATCAAGTCGTAAAGTGTTAGTATTCCTGTGAACAACACGCATTCTGTCAGTGTTTCTTTTTTTTTCTAAGGTATGATGACCGCAGTGATACAGTGTAACTGTCCTTTTAAAGTTGGCCTCGCAGAATAGGGTGTTACTGTGAATGCTTTTTACTTAAAAAATCTGTTGTAGTTGTTCGTGTTAAAAAACATTATCTGTGTACTTGGTTGCGCCGGTCTGATAAGCTTTCAGGTATGTCAGGAACTAGCTGTGTCTTCTTCTTGCATGGGTCTATATTATGAGTTTCTGTATGCAAGTAACTTTCAGTGAGTGAGTTTTTTTTTTTGTTCTGAAAACAGCAACAAAGGGTTTATACAGTTGACTGGTTCAAGATCCCAAAAACGTGATAGAGACGCCCAGCTATTCTAACTTCCAACAATTTTTGCTTTTCGTTTAGTTTCGTTTGGCGCTTGCATGTCCACGACATTTGCGAATTCAGTCTGTTGAAAGATGCTGTTGAAAATCGCCGTGTAAAGGAAGAAATTGTGTACTGTTGCTTATTCCGTCAGCACTGAAATAGTATAGTGGTCCCTTTCATCTTCTGCGCTCTCTGAAGGAAATACAAAACCAAAGCTATGCGGATAAGAGGAGATAGAAACAGATGTCGAGATCTTTGCGAAGAGAGAACTGAGAACACCTAACTCCGAAAACCGATGGCGCACGAAGCAAATAAGCCGCTAAAGTTGGACTTTTTAATTTCATTAAGGTTCCTTTGAAATGTTAGAAGCCGTTAACGTTTAGATGAAGTTGTCGCCAATGTCAACGAGTTCCATTTTCATAGGAAGTTTTTCTTTTGGCAAACGGGCGAAAGAACAATTGAAGGATCAGAAGGCAAGAATCTACGTAAATCTTCAGTAACTCCGGTCATATGCTTCAACCATTAAAGGAAAGGAAAGAAAGGAAACACAGGACACAGTAGTATTCGTTGTCCACAAAAACAAAGACTCTTCATATACACTGGGATTTTGACAATATTTCCGGTACCTCAAGTTCCGTCTTCAATTAGCTGTTGGCCTTTGGTCAGGTTAGAGTCAATTCGAGAGGCTCGCAACCACGTACGTTATCATAATTATAATTACCGAAGTTATCATCGGTCTATTTCACACTTAGCCCTCTTTCACTTCACTGACGAGACAGAACTTTGTCGCTACCAATACCGCGATTAATACATTCTGGATTGTTTTAATCCGCGTGAAGAAGTTTCAATTTTGTCTAGGATTTGTATTGTTCGCATATATTTGAAAATCTATGATCTTAAGTTAACTGTGTATTAGTTTTTTTTTGACATGAACGTTTTAGTTGTTGTTTTATCGAAAGTTGGATTTAGTTCACACCACAAAAAGCTGCTCAAACACTATTGCAATCGTGGCTAAAATTTCTTGAGACACTTTCAACAATTAGTGGGCGCAAACATCCCTTATATTTTATAATAATTCTCCTTACAGTGTCCAATCAAGTGCCCCTCACCACCCCAAGCAATGTTGAAGCTAACTGAAGCTTTTCCGAATGCTTCCGGAATTCAAATCGACACTGCAAGGGGAGAGAGGGTGAACGTTATGCCCACGCGTTGCCTTTGCATGAAACAGCTCGTGCTTTGTTGACTTCATTGCCACAACAATTGTTTCCAGGATTGTATAGCTCTTGAAAGATGCCCAGCACAATCTGTAAAGGCCTAGGGTTAACTTTGCTTTCCATGCAGCGCTGTGTAGAAAGTTCGCTGGGGAAAAGATGGAACCTATGTTACGATATTGGTCTTTTGTTTTGATTCTCAGCGATAAATCTGATGCAACTCTACCATGAAGCTAACACGAAGATTAAACCTTATTTCCAAATGATCCAATTGATGCAAAAATGCAATTCACAGTCTTCAATCCATGATCCGTGATCCGTGATCCAAGTCCCTTTAGCTTCTGCTTGTACCCTAATAATATGAAATAAAATTGTAAAAACGATTGCAACGAAAATGTGCGTTCTTAAAAATAATTAGCTGAAAATAGTGTAATTCTAGGTTTTCTACTGAATGATGTAAAAGTCATTAGTTAATAGCAGAAACCCATAAGGGTTGAAACGTGTAACGCGCGTTCACAGCTTCCGAATATTCAGTGCGAACTGATTGGTTGAATGTTTCAGCGCTAAGTACCATATTTGGAAACCCCTCGCTCTTGTTGTTCCAAATATGGTACTTAGCAAATTGAATATTCAGAAGCTTGTTTCTCAGCACACAAGGGGCCGTTACACGTTTCAACCCTTATGGGTTTCTGTTAATAGTGATTGGTTAAATTACAGACTTACACGTAGACCTTCAAATGAGCCAATCATAAGTCGCTAAACAAATAAACGCAGCCAGGAGAAAAGGGCGGGAAAACGCGTGGGTTGGTATTACGTCTGATTGGCCAAGAACTAGAGATGTTTGAGGACATTACGCCAGTTCGCAGTTTCAAAAGAATACGTGCGCGCGTCGAGATAAAAACAAGCATCTATTGTTATGGAAATTGTTTGCAGAAATTCGCTTTCAAAATCTTTTGTATTTTTAATATATACTTGATTTTATGCCGACGCGCGCACGTGTTTTTTTGGAACTCCGAACTGGCTTATTATTAAAATAAGGCATCATCTCGAGGCTCTGGGGAATAAACTCATACAAATCCTTCATATGAATTCCCCAGAGCCTCCAGATGATGTCTTTTGTTTAGGACTGAATTCTAATATATCGAAATTGGTCTATTGCTTTCGAATCTTAATTTTAAACCTCTCAATCATACGAAACATTTTTAATTACGGAAAAAGTATTGACTAACCTTTTGCCATTTCGTGAGAATAGGCCTCCAGCTCCCTTGAGGGTCTTTGGCAGCTTTCAAATTTGCCCGCCACTCTGTGTGCTGTGTTCTGCATAAGACGTAAAACAATATGAACTTTTTTATTCTACTTTTCAAGCCCAAAAAAATACGTATGAGTGAAAGAGCATCAATTTGCCAAGCGGAGAGTAAAGGTTGACCAACCCCAAGAATCGTCAATTTCTAATGAGTATAGGCCACTTCGGAAAATACCATAATACTCTTTGTTTGTCCCCCAAATTTTGCATAAGCATTGTTTTTGGGACCATTGTAAGTCCCAAGAGAAACTGGAAACAATGCTTATGCAAACTTTTGGAGGGCAAACAAAGAGTATTATGCTATTTTTTGAAGAGGCCTATTAAGGAGGCTCGAAAGGGTTTCAACACTCAGAAGACTCTCTGTTTAGATCGAATAACGCTACAACACTGTATCACGTAACAGCAATGTTATGGTACCATATGAAACACTGATTATTTCTAAACAAGATGTGATCCTTATTGTGATGTAATAAGTTACCCTGGCAACGGGAAAGCCCAGCAAAAACACCCTATATTTTGGATTTAGTTGCTCATATCTCTCGGTGACCCCCGTTTTTTTTGCTGAAAAGTGATTAGAAGGCCACGATGAAACTTTAGACAAAGTCTACAAAAATTCTGTCGAGAGGTCTCAGAGCTATCTTTAAAAAATCACAAAATTAAGGTGGCTCTGAATCCACTAAACAGAATTTTTTTAAAAAACTTTTTTAGAAAGTTTCATCATGCTTTCTGATTACTTTTCAGAAGTAAAAAAGGGGATCGCCGAGTTCGTTTTTGAGATATAAGCAACTTAAGACAAAATAAAGGGTGTTTTTACATGGCTTGCCCGTTGCCACACGGTGACAGTATGTCACAATAATGACTGTATCTTGTTCAGCAATAATTCTTGTCTCATTTGGTACCAAAATATTGCCAATACATGATACAACGTTGTGGTGCCAATCCTTTTAATATGAGCGTCACCTTGGAAGTATTGAAACTGGTTCGAGCCTCCTTAACAGAGTTGCTTTTGAAATGACATCTAGTAACGACATCTCAGATATTGAGAACAATAAATTTCAGGCAGCGATCGCCGTTCACTTTTAGGGGAGGCGGGTGGGTAGGGGTCACCTGGAAAGTCACGGCATATGGTTATTTCGGGTTTTTAGAGACCATGAGGCTGCCATCATGTTCTCCGTCACCCCTCCCCCACAGAAATCTCGAAGTCACATCACAGTTTTTATCAATAAACTATAGAATTAATCACTTGAAGTCTTAAAGGGAACCTCCACTCCGACCAATGAATAATTTTAAACCTAACAAAGTAATATTTGTAATCAAATTTGCTCGACAATTTTCTCCAAAAAGGTGTTTGGATCGAAAAAAAAAAAAAAAGGAATTTTAGAATCACTTAAGTTCACTTTTAAATTTCCCGGACGTTGCCATCTTGAATAATTGTGACATCAGTAATGGTTGCACTCATTGTTTTCACACAAAGAGCTTTTGTTTTGAAACAATAGGGCAATCATGACACATCACAATTATTCAAGATGGCGGCGCCCGGGAAATTTGACCACCAAAACAAACGTTTTTAAAATTCATTTATTTTAGATTCAATCGCTTTCATTGGAAAAAGTTCGAACAATTTTGATTGTAAACATTATGTTCTGTTGTTTAAAGTTATTTTCTTGTTGTAGTAGAGGTTCACTTTCAGCTTATATAACCAAACATATTAGTCCCTATTAGCCACCTGGCCGGATGGCCAGACTGCTAACTAAACCAAATTATGGTTGATCAAATAAAACGAAAGTCTTTGATGGGAGGGGGAAACCGGAATTCCCAGGGGAGGCGCCCTCGGAACAGAGTAGAGAGAAACAACATACATGTATGGCAGTCCAGGAAATGATCCCCGGGCTACTCTCGGTCCTGCGCGGTTCCACCATAAACCATGAACCACGGCCCCTACTTCCCAAGCCCCTGATGCCTGCTCCCCTCCAATGCGATGTGTTGCTCATGTCAGGGAAAAACCTTTGTAATTTGACCCGTGTTTCTGTAAACAGAGAGCTTAAGGAGATGTCGTGGTTCAGTGGTTAAGGCGTTGGGTTTGCATGTGGCTGCCCCGGTTCAAATCCCGTCCAAGCCTCTGGTTTGGATTTGTTTTAGGTTTGAGGCGGTGCGTCCCAGTAGTTAAGACGCTTGCTTTAAGATCCGGAGTTCCCGGGTTCAACTTCTTGGCCGCACTTGTAAATAGCCAACTAGTTTGCCTCCGGCCAGTTGGGATTCTTAACAGTTGTTGTTGTGTTCTGTCCTTTCGTTAATTGTGTTTAATCATTGGCCCTGAAAAGCCCCTGTGGGGAGTGGTCAATTAAATATGTATTGTATTGTATTGTATGTCCCGGATTCAACTCTACCACGCCTTGTAAACAGCCAACTGGTTGCCTCATGCCAGTTGGGGTTCTTACTCAGGTTTCTGTTAAGGACGGTTCCTACTAATTCAAAGGTATTTTTGCCCCGGTTTATGATTATGCGGGAAATGTAGATCTTATCAAGTGTTATTGAAATCGAAAAAGAAAATTTGGGTAACCACGCATTTTTCAAAGATAATTCATGAACAACATTTGTAAAAAGCTTTAAAATACAAAGCCATGTATGGCGTTCTTTCTCAAAAAAAAAAAAAAAAAAGGTAAAGTCCGCTTACAGGCCCAGTGGCCCATCAGGCCGGAGCTTATCCCCGGTTTCTGTAGCATGAAGCGACTAGGAGTATTTCTACTCCCCACTGGATAGGATGCTAGTTCATCGCAGGGTTACCCCCAGCATTTCGCCGATACCCATTTATACACCTGGGTGAAGAGAGGCACAGAGCGAGTAAAGTGTTTTTCCCAAGAACACAACACAATGTCCCCAGCCAGGCCCCGAACCCGGACCATTCGCTCCGAAGTCGAGCACACTAACCATGAGGCCACCACGCCTCCTCTCTTTCTCAAATTGAAGCTTAATTATCTCTGAAAAATGCATGGTTGCCCCCAATTTTATTTTTGGAGACCAATAATACTTACTACGATCTACTTTCTCTGCATAATATATCCCTTGCAAAAATATCCCTGTATTAGAAAAGCATCACCGAAAGAAATCCAAGTATCTCGAGATGCGCAGAACGTTTTCGCAATAACAATCGTAGGCACCGTCCTTAAGTTTGAATTCTTTCTTTCAGACTATCGAAAGTGGGGTGCCTGTGAACTAGCTTGATAGATAAGTGCACTTCCACTATAAACAAAGCATTTACATTTACTTTTTTCACCATTTTCAAAAACTATTGTAATTTAATTTACATTTGAAGACCTTAATGAACAGCATTAACTCACCTTTGTACATTTCAGAGTAGATCATCAATAGATACAGTTTTCTCTTATTTCCTTGGTGGGGATTCCATCATGTGTGTTGTCTGCAAGAAAAATGAATTTATAAAAGATAGTATGATAGTCATAATTACATGTAATACGAACTAGCTGTGACATAGAGCGTTACTCAATGGGTCCTTTCTTCGAACTGATCAGTGCAGATTGGATTTGTTGGAGACAAAAAAGGTACGAAGTCCGATGAGAGGAAATCAGTTACATACGACAGTCCAGGGGCCCGTTTCTCGAAAGTCCCAAAACTTTACGGGCCATTTTCGGGTGTTACAATTCCCTTTGTATCTCAAGAACGGAGATGATTTAAGTCGTCAAACTTCACAGTTATTTTTCTTTCTGTTACCTTGAAAACACGTTAAAAGATCGCCTTTCCATAACAAGCGGTTGGCAGTTTCACAAATGGCTTTTCGGGCCCGAAAAGTTTTCGGGAGTTTCGGAATCGATCCCGGGCCATTCTCAGGGTTGAGTGGTGACTATCCGCTGCTCCCCGAGCGATGAGAGACATATTTCTCATGCCAGGAAAACCTCTTTTTAATTTGACCCATGTTCCTGTAAGGAGAAACCTTAATGAAATGGTAGTCCTTAAAATAGAAAGATACGCGCAAACGTTCACTCAAGGATATAGTGCATAGGGAGGCTCCTAGTCAAGGGCTCTAGGTTTATATTTGGACAATATTAACTCACCTTTAGACAAACTTTTTAATAAAGCTCCATCAGGTTTTCTATAGTTTACGTGGCAGGATTCCATCATTTGTATTGTCTGCAAGGAAAATGAATCCAATTTAAAGAGTTTTCCTCGTTTAAAGAGGATGTTATGTCATTCATAATTATCACAAGCTCGCTGTGGCATGGAGCTCTTTTCGTCAGGCATTCCTCGTAACAGATGAAGACGAGATGTGTTTGAGAGAAAAGATATGTACGAGGTCCAATAAGGGAAAATCAGTGAAGGAGAGAAAATATGGAAAAGCCCCACCACTGGCCCATTTTTGACCCCTTGTTGTTTGAAAAGTAAATGCTAAACTAGTGTAAATGCGTCAAGCAGGGCAATCTATAGCCTGGGTTACACATACACCAGTAAAAGCCTTGTTTAGATTGAACCGTGTAAACTGTTTAACAGTGTAAGCAAGGATTAGCAACTAACAAAATAGAAATACTGGATCCTGGTGAAGGATATAATCAACAATATAAATATCATTAAAAAACCGTCCAAAAAGAACAACAATGATTGAACGGTGAAGGAATATATATATTTATCTAAAGCCAATATTTTAAATGGCACCACAGGCCACCCAAACGTATAATTCGAATGCACTGTGTACGTAACGATTTGAAGGGTTAACATGGGAAACATGAAATGCCGAAAAATCGGCTAATTTTAGTTTACAGCGAGGAAATAAATGAAATGAATGAAATAAACGTACTTTTAATACACCTTGTGCCCTTGTGTCGACTTGAGGCGCTCTTGGCTAGTTTTGAAATTTGAAGGATAGGAGCAAATTTGAAAACTAGCCCAGAGCGCCTCAAATCGACACAAGGTGAAGTAAAGGTAACTTCATCTCATTTATTTTCCTCGATTTAAACTAGGAGTAACCGATTTTTTGCTGCATTTTATGTTTCCCATATATAAACCATGCAAATCGTTACGTTGACAGTGCATTCGAATTATACGTTTGGGTCGCCTGTGATGGCACTGTCCTTCTTCATCAAAAAGAGATGATAAAAAAAACCCTGATAAAGGAAGTTACTGCCTTTCGAAATACTGGCTTTTGATAATGTATTCCTTTGATTCAACCAGCCGTGCTCTTTCTGCCGCCATTTTAGATTGAGCAACTCAATTTCTGGGTTATCACCAACAATAATCTGTAACGTTTGCATTCGGGGTCGACTAACGTGGTTTAATCGTGTCTTGCCGCAATATGAAATGAAATCCCTTTAACGCTAAGAAATCTTACAAAAACCCGTACTTCGAAAGGAAAATAGCAAAAAATTTTTCGAGATTTTAGCTCTAAAAGACTCTTATCTTGTCTCAAATCATTCGAAAAGTCAAGTTAAAATAACTCTCCTAATAATTGTTATTTGAGTTTCATTTCTTCTGCCTTACAAATACCGTCTAGTTTTAAGTCAAATAACATTTTCTCAGCATATTGCCAAACATTCTTAAACGTAAATCCTATATTGATTTTTATCTTTCTTCTAATTTTGAACAAATGTAGAAAAATATATCTAATTTTGAATCTTTGAATAATTGTTCCACCCGAATTGATGAGCTGTGTTATCTTTGGATAAGCAAATTGCAGTTTGTATTAAATAAAGTCGCTCTTGTCGTCACCATGCGTTGTTTTTACTTTTGTTGATAAGGACACTAGTTGACGTGGAATACCACTGTCTAGAATGACACTTTCCCATCTCAAATACCTCCCTGATATTAATGAACGTGATTAGAAAAGAACAATGCAGTTAAGTAGTTCTTCCAGGTTCCCATTCAAAAACGTTTTAAGGATACTGAATTTCCCAAGATTTTAGCTACATAACATGACGATTTATGCCTTTATTACATCCATTTAGAAATCGCTGGTGATCCTTGCAATCTGATTGGCTCTCAGCAGTGCGATGTATTCACGAATCGCACTATCCTTTGTTGTAAATCGCGTCTTTTCCCCAGTCAATGAGAAAAGAACACTAAAACAAAACGACCAATCAGATTTCAAGACTTGTTTAAAGTAACCAATCAAATTGCAGGAAAATGAAAGACAAAAAGCCATTGTGTGGCAAATTTTGCAACTTTTTTTCTCAACTGGATCAATAAAATATTGGTATTGAAGAAAATCCTCCATTTCAACAATTTAACAGCCCATTTCTGAGTTACTGCATGCCTCAGTTTCAAAGTGAGTCCTGGTGTACAACCATCGAAATGGAAATGAATTGCGTATTCTTATGCAAATCAAACTCATTTCCCTTACAATAGTTGAGCACAAAGACTCATTTCGAAACCGAGACAAACAGCAACTCGGAAATGGTCCATTGTGAGATTTTTGAATAGATGCAATAAAGTGGTATGTTAACTGAGTGGAGTGCAATTTTGGTCTGAAATTATACTTGTGATTTCAAAATCGACCTCGCGCTGCGCGCTCGTTCCATTTTGAAATCACACGTATGATTTCAGACCACATTGCACTCCACTCAGTTCAATTACCATTACAAAAAATGAAAAAGGTAATCTTAAAAAGAGGGCATCTGTCAAGGCACTTCTCATTGCCCAGAGCGAACACACATTGCCCACAAGACCAGAAACTTTGCTTCGGAATGTAGGACTGAACGTTTCCATTGTAGTTTTTGTCCCGAGCACTACCGAATTGTAATTGTCTATATATTCAACAGCTTCTTATTGCGACAAAGTTATTGAAAGTAATTTCATTATATAAGGATATTTTTAATATGATTAAATACCAGTTGATTTTGAACAACACGGTCTACGTTGTTCAGGAAGACGCGGAAATAACAAGCGAGTCTCAACATTGTGTTGCAGATGGAGGGGGGAGGAATAACTGTAAGAATTCTATCATATGAAAAAATAAAATATTTTCGACTTGGAAAATTAAATGTCTCAAGTGTTACAATATATCTCAATCATCCAGAATTGTAGCAGCTTTTATTGTTTCGAAGTCTAAATCATTGTTGTTGTTGTTTAGCTCTAAGCTTTCGCCGGTTTACTAATATAACACGAGAGCTGCTCTTTGGCTCGTTCGGTCAAACGAAAACTGAAAAACAACGAAATCTCCATAGAAAAACTAGGCAACAGCTACGTTATCGAATTTCCTCAGCAGTAGAAACCTTGTAAATTCTTAGCTTTGCCATGCAATGGTTAGTCAGTATGAAAAGATGAAAATATATATAATATGCTACTACAGTAAGAATGTTTTATTCTATAGTGGTCGTGCTTTAATATTTCATCGAGCAGTGAACGGATGTCCTGTTGTACAAAAGGTCATAGTTTTTAATACCGAAGACGGAACCCCAAATAATAATAATAATAATAATAATAATAATAATAATAATAATAATAATAATAATAATAATAATAATAATAATAATAATAATAATAATGGTTTATTCACAATTAATCATAGGCGGGAAACAAAGAAAAATTAACAAACAATACATTAACAACTACAAAATCCCATGAAAAATTGTGAAAGGAGGTGGAAGAGGTTATCCCTCTCTATTCCACCTTCTTAACGTAAATAACAATCAATTCTATCAGTTTACAATCCTAAATACATAAATCTATTAAAATATTTATCTACGTTTTGAAAACTATGTACAACTTCAGAATATATTTATATAATACAAAAACAAAATGATAATAACTATAAAACTATATCAAGAGAATTCACTGAACAATTTAATTTTGAAAGATTTTAAGTCTTTTGCTTCAGCAGTTTCTTTCCTTAAATTTTTCAAGCAATAAAACGACTGGAGCTTCGGGCCCCTCTGTTGTACTATTGTAGCGGATGCGAACGGCTTTGGAAGTGTTTGGTACACTGTACAGTTGTTATGATTTGAATACGTGAACTTTAGCAGCTTAAAGTAAGTGGTCATTTCTTCCTTCACCAGCGAAAAACAGAGCACCAGTCGATGAATGAAAAGAGAGAAAAATATTAAAATTTTGTTCAAATACCTTGAACACGTTTTGAAGTTGCCTTCGTAGAAAGTGTCCAGCCACGACTTGGTCGGTCAACCCGCAACCCTTTGCTACCAGTGTCAAAACGGACGTCAGCCAATAAAACATTGTCGACATGTCACTCCAGATGAAACTTGGTCAGCACTTTTTCAGAAAAAGTATCATAAAATGTTCTCAAATTTAGCTGTTTCATCCGCCATTACGTTCCTTGAGTTGTAACGTGGTAGGAAAAAAAACGCATAATTTAAGACTCATTTACAATTCAAATGCACAAGACGAAATTTCTTTCAAATGCAAAGAACAAAGGGAAAATATTTCTTCAAGAAAATCGCCTTCTGGGAATTAACTATTCTTTTCACTCAACGCGTTTTCTTTCTGTTCCTCGGTTTGTAAAGATAAAGACTTTATACACAATGCTTAACAGCGCCAAAAAAGTTAATCGTTCCTGTCTAAAAGGAAACTTTTGCGTCCCTCTTTTTTTATGGCGCTGGAAGCCCCTTTTCTTCCTGAATTATCAAGAAGCTGCCCCTGATTAATCTCCTACCCTCCGGTTTTCCCTTTTTTGCGCAATTTTTCGCGAGATGTAAATATATAGGGCAAGAACGAAAATGGACGCAAAAAAGCACCTCCGCGACGGCATGTTCTCCATCATCGTCATCGTCATCATCGGCATCGGCATCGGCATCGTCGTCGTCATCATCGTCGTAGCCATCGTCGTCATCGTCATTGTCGTCGTCTTCGTCTTCATCATCATCATCATCGGCATCGGCATCGTCGTCGTCGTTGTCATCGTCGTCATCGTCATCATCATTGTCATTGACATTACTCTCTCACGTTTCGGAGAAACTATGTAATATACAGTGAACACTTCGGAAAACTTACTTACCCAAAAGCAAGATTCAACCCACTGTATGATGAGCTCGGAGAACTGGAGAAGTGGAAACCTGGAATGTAAACTGGCCACCTATCTTGTGAGGTTTGTAATGGCATGCATGCAAATTGAATTTCAATTTGGTCAATAGCAGAGCGGCACTTTAGGGATAGTTGTATATTCCTTTAATATTAAGAAAAACGTCCCCTCTCTGCAACCAGCTCTGTTTAACGAGAAAAATCGTCCGACATTTGATAGTAGAACGGGCAAAGTTGGATGGATCGGCTTCGTCCAGTGCCGTTCTTATTGAAATTGCATGCGGTTGCCAAAGATTGAAATCTCTAAACAATCACCAGATATGTCTTTCAACTCGGCCACTAACCTTTGTATGTAGTCAATAGTTGCTGGCTGTTGGCGCTCTCTTATTGCGCAATTCTATGTTTTGTAAATCGCGTTGCTAAGTTACACAATCCGATCATACGCAATGATAGGACGTACTGGAGAGGAGACCATGCGCACTTGCCAAGATGCCCGATTCGTATTTATTGCACCTTTGCTGCTTTTAAACAAACTGAATTGAGATTCCAAGGCAGTTATGTTAAGACAGAATTGTTCCATAGTTCGCATGCTAAAGAAAAATACCTTTAAACGGACTTGATAGCTAAGTTCATTTCCGCTACAAACAAAAAAACATCTACATGACTGGATGGAGGATACCATTTTTGGTTCACTTCAAAGATTGGTGTATATGAATTTTGGACCTCCGAACACGGAACCTGTTGGTTGTCTTCGTTGATTGGAAACCGAGCTCTGGGCCAAGCAACCCTCAGTTGCTTCTCCGCCGAGTTGGCCGAGAAAAGCCCTGGGAACGAGGTTGAGAAATACGAAAGAATATATTTAAGCACGAAAGTTTGGTTTCATCAAGAGTTTACCACCGTAAAAGGAAATTAATGAGCTGACATTTCGAGCAAAACGTCAGCTCAGTAATCTATCTTATAGTGGTCAACTTACCTTTATATATCAACTCTTCTGATAAATCCAAATTTACTTGTTTCACTCTCCACTCACGCAGCACCACAGTTTCTTTACGAACTAGTCTCTTCATCGAGTGCAAACACGAGTAAATTTTTTCAAAGGAGAACAAAATGGCACGAGCCCGTAGGGCGAGTGCAATTTGCAATCTTTGAAAACATTTTCAATCGTTTATGTATTCCAAATGGGCCACTGTCAAAAATACCATAATACGATTTGTTTGTGCCTCCAAATTTTGCATAAGCATTGTTTTTGTTTTCTCTTTCTCTTTGGAACATCGTAAGTCCCAAGAGAAACCAGAAACAATGCTTATGCAAAACTTGGAGGGACGACTGAACGAGTATTATGGTATTTTCCAAAGTGGCCTATTGCACTAGAAAAATCATGCGATTACATCCTTTTAAACTCTTTCTTGCCCAATGTTACCTGAAAACTGCATTTCTCTTTGCCAGTCAGAATTGAGTAATTTTTTCATGTCTATTATGAAATATGAAAGCTTTCCACTAACACAACTGACACTTGTACCGTGAGAGAGAACCTTGTACGAAATACCTCAGGCAAATCGACCTAAGTTAGGCTCATTCATTGTACTTTTCAAACTTCTCTTTCCGTGGGAGGGGATGACCAATAGAATTAAATTGTCTGATGCATGCAGCTTAGTGAAATTGCCACATAGTGTCACACAAGCCTTGACCTCAACCAGAGCCTGGCCAAATCGGTGGTGTAAAATCAGAAGGTACAATTTCTGATTCCGACGCACATGCAACTAGAAGTGCTTCATGACTTTCGACCATTTATTTGCGCATTACTTGTTGATTTTTACAAGCCTGTCCACAAAAAAACACCCAGTTACATACAAATCCACTTCATATACATTATTACCTTCCATGGAATCCCTTTCGTGCATGAATGGGCTCTCTCCATTTCATTCTCCATTCTCTCCCCTCTATTTCATCACTTTGAGTAGCTTTATCAAAACTTAAAAGGGTTTTATTATATGGCCAGCACGAGTCACGAGTGCTCTACTAATTCTGGCGGCCACAATTAGCGTAAATCAGAACAAATCAGATGAAACGAAACGAAACGATGGTTTTTGACATTTTTACTCGTTAGTTAAACAAAACACTGTTTCACTCCAGACTTCTTGTGACAGTGTGGTTAAAAGGCAGCTCAAAGTCAGCCTACTATTTTATTTATATTTCACACGTTTATCTATTTTATTGAGCTACAGCTCTAATTTTAATCTTCGGAGTATGTACTGACGTCTTTATAGTTACAAGTTCATTCATTGTAAACGTTTGCTAAGAGGTCCAACCGATGGAATCTACAGATGCCATTTAAAACAAGGACATTTTGGGAGCAGATTTCAGAGTTCCTGTCTTCGTCTTCTCTATCGTTGTTAACCCTTTGGAGTGATCAGTATGTAAATTCTCCCCACAATTTCAATGAAATGTCAGTCAGACAGGTATTGAAAATGAAGATTATTATCAATTAAGAGGTGTGATCTTGACATAAAACACCAAATTCTCGTGACTACCCAACAAAGAACTCTATGGTTCTAGTTTCGATCTTGGGTATGAAAAGGCACTGGTATTACGTTCCAAGAGCTTCCAAGCAATCAACGGCTCAGGTGAAGTACATCACGCCTTTCATCTTATCACTGACTTGTATAGCCTTCGCACACTTCTCCAAATCAACATGGCCGGAGCTATGAAAAAGAGCAAATTTGCGAGTTAAACATCCAGCAGCTTTCATGACCGTTACAATTAACTTTGGGCCTAATATGAATGAAGAATCCCTCCGTCAAAATATAAATTTAAATACAGGAATTGTTTAAAAATCATTCTTTTCGTTTAAGTGCCTATGAAGCACTTACCCTACCCGTTTTGAAAGTTAACCTTGAAAAACACATTTTATACTTGACAGAATATCGCGTTTTTGATTGGTCAATGACGAATGCACAAATAGGCTAAAGAATTGCTATAGACCACTTTCGTAAATGGCGACCACTTTTATATTCTTTTGTATTGATGTAAATTAGACCTACTGCCTTCATTTTGAAACAAATATTCTTTAAAAATTTGCTCGTCGTAGCGAGGCTACAAGGCTTATTAGCATTAAAACAAAAGAAAATTTCATTTGGCAGCCGTTATGAAAGAGGTCTATTGGAAAACACTAATGGCGAATTTTTGTCGAGTATATAAGAATTCGTGCATTTCGCGTTTTATGATCACTCGTGATGTTTCGAAAGTTTCGCAATTTGCACTCGCCCAAGGCTCGTGAACTTTTGAGAACTTGCAACCATAAATCACGAAACGCACTCGTGTTCATACGATTTCCCATTCTTATCCTAAGGTTTCGGCGTTTCCAAAAAAAAAAAACACCACTTTAGGAATTGCCGAAGTTGAAATGTTTTGCCCCCTAACGGTATTTAGATCGCGTGCTCAAAGTACTCGTGATAACAACCGCTGACGTCACATTAATGTCAAACATTAATCTAGCATGGCGGATGAGGATAAGACAAGCAAAATCGAGGGCCATATTGATCCTTTCTCCTGAATCGAAATAAATGATTCTTCTTGCCCCACTGCGAGAAGAGCCTTGCTAAAACTCGCCAAAGGGCGAAAAACAGAGGGTCTCCTTTCTGGGCTAGTCACTCCGGTCAAACCGGTTTAGGCAACGCGCGCATCATATTTTTTGACAAGGCAAAGGTCAAAGTTTGAGCTTTCAGAAAGAAAATCAACATGGCGTCTTGGAGTGCGATCGAGACTTGGCCTGGGTTTGACAGTCTCCAAGCACCTCTCGCCGAGTTAAGAAAGGCTCTACTAGCAGTATGCCTCTTGCATGATCGAACAGAAATCCCTCCTTGCACAAAGAACGACTAGTAAGAAATGTTTGGCACCAATGTGACTTCACAACATAGGGATTTTCCAATAAATTTGACCCAGTCCCTTGACCATTTTTGAGGGAAAAAGAGCGTGATTTCGGGCCCTCGTAAAACTGGTAATCTTGACAGTATAAGTTTATGACTTTATCTTCCTTCACAAGCACTTCAAATTAATAACGACTTTTTAAAACAATGGATACAAAAACCATTAATGCATTGTTTCGTACTTTCCATTCGTTACGTGAACTCTGGCGTGGAAGGCTGCCAAATGAGCGTAAAAAGCCGGGGCTGGCATGGACACACTCCGGGTGCACCTTGCATACACGTGACATAGTTGATAAGTCAGCTGCTGCAAGCTGTCCGCGGTGAAGTTGTTGTCGTCATATAAGACATGATAATGAGTAGGTCGACTTGTTCCCTTTGGGGTAAAGAAAAAAGAAACTATTTAACAATTAAGAAATTACTTGCGAGGAGCTTGTAGTCCCAACAAGGCTCGACCTACACAGCTGAGTGTAAGCTCCCCTAGTTAGCTTCAATTTAATACATTGCAATGCGAATAATTTCACCCTTAAAAACAACAATTATGTAGAGTATGAAAGAGGCGAGGAACAGAGGCTGCCTAAATTAATATCAAATACCAGTAAAAAAGAGTGCTTACAATGGACAAACGCCAAAATAAAATTTTACATTAAGCGCGGGGTTACACATTAAATCCTACACAGGATGGAATAACCTTTTCTTATTTCTGAAAGCCTTACTTTGTTGTAAGAGTGACTGTTTAACGACAGATGAAATGATGCAATTTATACTTCTCGCAGTGCATGCATGGTATCGTTCGGCCCACGATGCATGATCATGGTGCGATGAAAACATGAGCACGTTTTTTTCTGAGCACTTTGCTATATTTACCTGAATTCCATAGTGACTGCACAGATAAAAGTCAAATTCATACGGATGTGTGATTCCACTGTCCACAGTTGTTCCTGGCGGTACGTTACTTCCTCTGCCTGAAACATCTTTCTCGTTTTCACAAAACAGCCTTGTATGATGTCGTTTCTGTACAACCACAAACGTGATACGAGGTTGATAATCTTTCTCAAGCTTCATGCAAGCTTCTTGAACGGCTCGCACTTCGTGAGCAAGAACTTGGTCGAACTGTCCTTCGCTGACACCATCCCGGTAAAATATGATCTTAGAAGGCTTGAGCTTTCCATTAGCTTTGTAAAACTCAATGAGGAGTTCTCTGACAATTACAGCCAGATCGTTGATTATTTCCTGCGCGCCTCTCCCTTTGTCATGCCTTTGCGCGCGCACTCGGGCTTGGTATTTTGAAGCGTGACGATCCATACTTGCCACTACGGCAGCGATGGATGGGATGCCATTTTCTGTGGGGGATGGGTGGGTCACATCCGCACCAAACACAATTGTAGGTTCAGTGAACACAGGTTTGACTGAATAATCAATGACATGGTTTGTGCCTCCAAGTTTAGCATTGATCTTGAGCGAAATGTTGGCGCAGACTTGCGGTTTCGCCTGTTGTACAAGTTTAAGTTGAACACACTGTGTTGGAATGCCAACAACGCTATCACCAACGCGTTTTACTTCTTTGTAAAGCCATTTATCGCTTCCTGGAAGGACAATCATAATCAGCTGAAGACTTGGAATTTCCACTGACCACTTCGAGAACAATCCTTCAACCTTACGAAAAAAGGAGAAAGTTAGCTGAACCAAGTTTGATGGGCTAGAGCCCAAGAGTCTCTAATAGCCCAGTGGCAGAGCATCCGAATTAGTCATCGGAAGGTCGTGGATTCGCCTCCTGCAAAGAAGCGCTCGGATTTTTTCGAGTATCCCCGAGTCAACTTCGAAAAACAAAGAAAATCCCTTTAGTGGAAGAGCATCCAAAATAGTCATCGGAAGGTCGTGGGTTCGACTCCTGCAAGGAAGCGCTCGGATTTTTTCGAGTATCCCCGAGTCAACTTCAAAAAACAAAAAAATCTCTTTAGCGGTATAGCATCCGAAATAGTCATCGGAAGGTCCTGGGTTCGACTCCTGCAAAGAAGCGCTCGGATTTTTTCGAGTATCCCCGAGTCAACTTCGAAAAACAAAGAAAATCTCTTTAGCGGTATAGTATCCGAAATAGTCATCGGAAGGTCGTGGGTTCAACTCCTGCAAAGAAGCGCTCGGGTTTTTTCGAGTATCCCCGAGTCAACTTCGAAAAACAAAGAAAATCTCTTTAGTGGTATAGCATCCGAAATAGTCATCGGAAGGTCGTGGGTTCAACTCCTGCAAAGAAGCGCTCGGATTTTTTCGAGTATCCCCGAGTCAACTTCGAAAAACAAAGAAAATCTCTTTAGTGGTATAGCATCCGAAATAGTCATCGGACGGTCGTGGGTTCAACTCCTGCAAAGAAGCGCTCGGATTTTTTCGAGTATCCCCGTGTCAACTTCGAAAAACAAAAAAAATCTCTTTAGTGGTATAGCATCCGAAATAGTCATCGGAAGGTCGTGGGTTCGACTCCTGCAAAGAAGCGCTCGGATTTTTTCGAATATCCCCGTGTGAACTTCGAAAAACAAAAAAAATCTCTTTAGTGGTATAGCATCCGAAATAGTCATCGGAAGGTCGTGGGTTCGACTCCTGCAAAGAAGTGCTCGGCTTTTTTCGAGTATCCCCGTGTCAACTTCAAAACAATTAAAAATGTGTTTTCAGTGGTAAAAGCATCCGAACTGGTGATCGGAAGGTCGTTGGTTCTACTGCTGCGAAGGACTCTGGTTTTTTCCGACTATATCCGAGTCAACATCGAAAAAATACCTCATCAAAGTAGTTGCTGTTGTACGTTTAAGGTGGCTGGAACCAGTTTCACCACTTTAAGGGCCCACAGACGGATTTTTGCGCGTTGCTAAGGAAGTGAATTGTTACTTCCGGTAACTGACGTCATCATATCATGAGCTGACAAGATAACCCACTCACAAGCAAAAGTCACCGCACAAACTGTTGTTTCCATCGAAGGTTTTTCCTCGCCCTTCCTCGCGCTCGTTCTCAGATCAACTGCGCATGCGTAAACGAGCTGATTTCCGGTTTGAGAAAAAGGCTAAATTTCCGGCGGTTTTAAATTGAATTTCATATTTATTTACATGGCACGTTTCAGTCCCCAAATACAGAATATAGCTAAGCATAGATTTTTAAAAATCATCTTTTCTGAAAAAGTTATGGGTATTTCAGTATCGTTTATGTCTTTAAAAAGAACATTTTTCAAAATAAAAAGAAAACCATGCTTGGCTGGATGCAAAAACGAATACAAATTATCAAACCATCGATTAAATACCCAAATTGCGTAGCACGGAGACAAATTTAGAGTTTTCTTTTATTGGTCACGTGACCATGGGCGTGGTATGATTACGTCATGTTTAGGGTCATTGGCTTACAAAAGTTGGAAACTGACCAAAATAATGCCAAAATCTCTCAAATTACTTAACCATTACATCCTTAGCAACGCACCCCAAAAAATACGTCAGTGGGCCCTTATTAATTAAAGAGACATTCTTATTAGAAGGGTTATAACTAAACATTGTATCACGTAACAGCAATGTTATGGTATCATATTATATGACTAGCTCCGTGAGCGGGCAAGATGAACCAAATCGCGCGCTGTGATTGGCTACCCGAGAGGGCAAGATGGAGCGATGCAACCCGCTCGGGATTTCTCGTTTGTTCCCGCAAGATCAAAGATCATTTTTTGGTGTTTTCAGTAATATAACTAGTAATAGCTATCGCTAAGAGCCAACGAAACAATCAATATAATACATAGTTTACAGATTTGTATCAGAGTTAAAAAACACCAAACAGTAGTTGTAATTTTTTTATTCGAAAGTACTGCAACTCAACTTATCTAGTTAACAACAATACAATAATAGAAATTGCACACTTTGTATCTCCAACAACAATGTAGATGTCAACGTGTTTTGCAATAATATGGAAAGTACTGCTGTAATTTCTGAATGGCCGTAGCCGTAATTTTAACAGGAATATACAATAATTAAGTTGAATAAAATCAGTGCCATGTAAAAAATCGCCAAAGCGTTTTCAGACTTTTCAGCGTGGAGCATGTAACGGGCCAGTCAAACTCTCTCGCACATGAAAGTTGTTTCACTTGTAGAATTTTTATTTTGCAAGATGCAGCCATGAATTACAAGTCAAATTGATCGTTTAATTTTGTACTTTGCAGACAACATATTTTCTTTGAAAATTAAATTCAATTGTTCACGACTCAATGGTTACAAAACGAAAAACAAAGTGCTCTACTAGCGGGCCGAAATCCGAAATTGACAAAAGCGACCGATAAGAACACGTACGCCGGTTTAGTTTTGAGCTCGTTCACTCAATATAGAACACGATGGTTCGAAAATAAATATTAAAGAACACTCAAAGCAAGTGTCAGAAGTGCACACAACACAATGGTCAGGGAAGTGGGAAAAATGTGTTTTCACTCACCTCCGAGCACAAGTTTGTCCAAGACATCACACATCAAAACACGCGGTTTCATTGGTCCCTACTAAAACCTCCAGGGAATCTTACATTACACTACGTAGCCTTACATTACACTTTTCACACAACGATCGAGAATTTTTCTGCCTGCTGCAATACTTCGCGCGCCATTAAGCTGGCCGCCTCGCAAGCCTCGCGTCTTCGCTCGGCTTGCTCGTTTGCAATAAATCCTTTATTGACCAAACTTGTTCGGTCAAGATGGCTGGATATTGGCCTCGTTCTTTTTTTTGCTCGACTTCGTCTCGGTCCATCAACACGCAAAAAAATAACTTGGCCAATATCCAGCCATCTTGACCTCAAACTTGGTCAATAACCCATACATATGAAACCCCAATTATTGCTTAACAAAATGCGCCCACTAATGTGGCGTAATAGGTTACCATGGCAATATGAAAGCTCTCCAAAAACACCCTATATTTCGTCTTTACTTGCTTATATCTCAAAAATGAACTTTGTGACACCCCTTTTTTTCTTGTAGAATAGTAATAGGCAATCTGAGATAGAACCATCGGCAAAGTTTAAAAAAATTCATGGAAGCCCATTTAGGGCTACCTTAAATTTTTGGAAAAATTAAAGTAGCTCTGAATTGGCTCCCAAGAAATTTTTAAAACTTTGCTAATAGTTCTACCTCAGATTGCCAATTACTATTCCACGATAAAAATTGGGGGACACCTCCTTCATTTTTGAGATATAAGAAAGTAAAGAAATATAGGGTGTTTTGGAGAGCTTCCATGTTGCCATAGTAACTTATTACGTCACAATAGTGGGCGCATTTTCTTAAGCAATAATTGGTGTTTCATATGGAACCATAACATTGCTGTTCAGTGATAAAGTGTTGAAGTTGTAACCCTTCTAATAAGAACGTCCCTTAAAGTGGTGAAACTGGTTCGAGCCACCTCAAAAGGTTGCGACCCTACTAACTGATCAAAACAAAGATTTTTACCTAATTGTTATATGTTGATGTGGGATACACAAATAATGTATGGGGGTTTCAAAAATACTGAATCACCTAACCCCTACCATGTACAACTCCTTGTTGGAATTCTCGCTCCAAGAAGAAAATGTTTTGGAGACTTGTTAGTCTGAAAAGAATTCACCAGAGGAGCAACATACTTTTGCGCGAGATGGATGTTTTCCAAGCATTTCTCGCCTCCAAAACAAGCTTGTTGCATAGTGGGAGGAAAACTAAAGTGTTCTGATCCTTTGGACTGATACCATCGAATTGGCAAGTTCACTTATTTCTGCTTTGGTAGGTTTTCCCTTAATCATAAAACCTTTCATTAATCCAGTTACCACACCACAATTCTGAACAAAACGTTTTTTTTGGGCAGATTAATTTGAAGGAACGTCAGATTCCAACCCACAAGTGCAGTCTCAACAAGTTTCCCCACAACTCCCCCATAAACAATGTTTTTCATGGCCTTTCACCTAAAGGACTAAACATTGTTCAAGGGGTGGGGAGCTGCTATATTGTTTGGAAAGAAAGAGAAAGTGTCCCACAAATTTTGGTCGGCTCTCCATGATTTATGATTCCACCCCTAGTGTGATATCAAACATAACGGCTTAACGAAATGAGCATGCGTTATAGTTTAAATGAGCACACTTGTGGAATCAGATACAGGCTTTAGCAGAGGCCGTGCACCACTACCACTGACATGGAAGCACTACTTACTTCTCTTGGATCTCTTGCATATCGTACAACGGTTGGCTGTGCCGTCATCCTCATTCCCTCTCGAGTTGACACACTGGACATTTGGGCACAAAACTTCTTCAGTGTATCTTGATTACAACGTTGAATTGGTGCGAAACAGGCCAACGCCCATGCGTCAATGCGGGCGCCTTCAAATAGTGCCTGATTGCGCATGTCCCAAGAGCCCTCACGCGGGATCAGGCCTTGATCTTGTGGTCCGAGCTTAATTTTGGGAGCGGGGAGGACTCGTCCTTCAACAGCAACCATTTCAGGGTTCACAGTGGTCTGGAATTCTTCTTTCAAGTATTTTCCACTTTTTTTAATCATTTCTTGCGCCTAAGGAAAACAAATGATTAATTTGGATTAAAGTAAGAACACAATACCAAATAGCTGATCTTTAACGCTTGTATTCCTGCTTTAGTACTGTAATTACAGGGTTCGATAAATCTGCAAGCTGTCAAAGCAAATGGGTTAAAAAAAACCTCACAACTTGGTGTTTCATAGTCATCGTCATCTTCATCAATAACACCTCTATAACCTCTACCACCACCAGCACCACCCTCATCACTGAGAACTCATTTTGACTGTCTTTTCATACCACATTGCCTGTCACCACCGGTGTTCTTACTATGACCTGATTTACGAGTTTTCAAGCAAGAAACCGTGGACAATAATCCTGCCGGAGTTTGTTGGATAAAGGAAAGGAAAGGAACTTCAATTAAGTGTCTAGTCTTCTAGCGCAGGAGTACTAATTGGGGACACTGTAAATCGAAATCATCAGATCAATGCAAATCAAATCAAATGTTGGTTTTTGAGGGGAGGGAAAAAACTGGAGTAGCCGAAGAAAAACCTCTTGGTGCAGAGTAGAGAACCAACAAACTTTACCCACATGACGCCGAGTCTGGAGATCAAACCCGGGACACATTGGTGGGAGGCGAGTGCTCCCACCACTGCGCCATCCCTGCACCCCATCAATCGGTTTGATCTGATTTGCGTAATTACAAGTTGAAAAGTACATATTTTGAGCAAGAGCCAATACAACACAGATTTGATTAAGCAATGTACTGTATTTCAGCTGGCCAAACCAGCCTTTTACAGGTACAATGAGACTTAACATTGGATTGCTTCTATGTACATATAACTACAGTAAATGGATGTTGACGTAATACTGAAAAACGTTACAACTAATTTGAATTCAAATACTGGAAGATTAACGGAAATATCACAGAAGAGGCTTTAAATAATAAACTGAAATCTAATTGTTGCTTTGCGAATATTTAGACCGTCGGGATCAAATTTCCTACCTTTCGAAATTTCAAAAAATATATGTTCATACTAGAAGCAATCCAATGTAAACTTGCATTCTACCTGAAGAAGGCTGGTTCGGCCAGCCGAAATATAGTTCATCACTACATGAAATCGACATTGTATTGGCTCTTGCTCAGAATATTTACTTGATTAAGGAGGTTCGAAACAGTTGCTCTTTTTTAACACAAATAAACACATTCTGGTTTTAGATATACATGTAGTTAGGGTAATCATATCAAGACAAAATTTGGCCAGGGTATTAGATATCCATCATGGATTTGTCATATGACATTTTTCCAAAATACAGTTACCGTGGCATCAATATAAGGCTTTTTTTTTTTACATCAACATATATGATCTTTTCTTTTACACGATGGGACGGTAAAATCGTCCTACAGTGCTGCCACATAATGTTAGAAATAACCTCTGGCATATTTAAATTTTAACTAAATCTGTAGGCCAGTTTTACAGAAAAATCACTTTTTTGAATGTCTCGGATTTTTTTTCAAGTACTGAATTTCTAAAAATTATTGTTAACACATCTACTTTAAATTAATTCAAGTTACCACACACACAAAAAAAGAAACAACTTTACCTTCTGGACCCGGGGATATAAACAAGTGAAGATGCAAAATCAGGACAAATAAGAGAGTTACATGATCAGCACTTACGCATGCGCAAAGTGTGCAGAGCTGCAGGCCAAGGGAGGCCGATTTTAAGTGGTTTTATGTGAAATCTGTGGTAAACTTGTTTCCAGTCACCTGTTTTGATTCATGAACACGGGAAGCTTAGTGTTATGTGTATGGCTTATGAGCATGCATTCAGCTGAAAATCCTCAGCTTTTGGCGAAGCCTCCCTCTAAGTACTGAGTGTGTGGCCTGCGCGGGCTCTCTCAATCGAAGACTCTTTCGAGCTCCTTAATCACCAACAATGGAATAAATGACATTGTAAATGTCAAGTTTGGGTTGTAGACGAAGGAGAGAAATGACCCTCGCACTTATCTGGACAATTTAAACAACTTTCTCTTAAGGACGTTCGCGCCCAAAATGTTCCCACGTACAGATTTTTTCAAAAACTTGCCATGCAGAAAGGTAATGCTCTACTTTTGTCAAAAAGGCCAAAGAAAAAAAAAAAAGAAAAAAAAACCGGGGGGTCACCGTGCTCGTCTTTGAGATAAGGTGCATTTTTAGAAGCTACATTAGTTAAATTTAGATCAGGTAAACGTACTCAATTTAACATAACTAATATATCTACCGGTAAATGAACTTTGGCAGCAGATGTCTTTCTGAGGTGAAATAGACCTTGGAAAACGATACATATTAGTCTAAGAAAGACAACTTCAGTGGCACGAGAGCATAAAAGGCAAAATATTTATAACTTCTCATGTACAGATTTTTTTGTTTTTTATTAAAATGGACAAAATCAGGAAAGGAAGTGATCTACGGAAAGAAAAATGAGGGTCACCGAGCATTCAAGAGAGTAAAATCGCTGCAAAGTTCTCAAAGCGATTGTCTATTCGCACCAGTTGTCACGTCATTGCGTGACATTTCCGAGAAGACCTGGGACCACAGCTATCCCATGATGCCACAAGCGACACTTTGCCCGAGGTAGGATCAAACACTGGCTCAATGCCATGTTTGTTTACCTTCGTTGGTCTGAGATGCATGACGTGTGCGTGACATGCGTGAAAAAATGCGCAGTAGCAATGGGCGCAAACGTCCTTAAATTCTGGTGTCTATAAACTGTCCAGAGAAATGCAAGGATCAGTTATCTCCTTCATTAATCAACTACGGTAGAGACAACAGTTAAAATGAGATTTGGAATAGGGCATCCACTTAGATTGGCGACTTGTTTAGAGGCCTTTTCTGGCAGCTGCGAGTGCTCTTAAGCCTGGTTGAGTCACGGCAAGCTGTGACACTATTGTCAGCCAAGATCATTCCGATTGATTTTGCTAGCCATAATTAGGTCACCAATTGGACGTCAATTCCGTAGCTGGACATCGAGGGAAACCGACAAGAAATCAGGCTTTTGGATTTCTGCAATGTTCCATTTTGCAAACTTCGTCGGTTTGTCGGAATCATGACAGTGCATGCCTTGTTTTTCGTTAACTTTGACTATTTATACTGTGACATAAATAGTCAATCAAAGTAAAGGTCGTAATTGAAAATATTTCATCTTCCAGATGAATACAAACTTGTGAACACACGAACCTAATACCGCGCTAAAGATAAATGTGACGAACTCAAAATTGAACGATGAGATCCTTAATAGGAAGTTTTGACAACCTCAGTGATATTGGGCTGAAATGACTGAAATGTAAAATTGTTGCAAAATCTGCGGCATCTCTACATGTATCTTTGTTAATTGGTTGTGTAGACAGACATGGCAAAATACCGGTATATTATATGTCTTCCGAATTTGTATCTTGTGGAGGTTGAAGACAACCTAGAAATAATTATTTTTCAAGTTTCCATATCCATGACGTCTACAGCATTTGTCACCGTGCGTGACACCATGATACAAAAGAAATTTGGCTGAAAAAAATGTCAATCCCTATGACTCTTCGCAGTTTGAGTCTTTCAAGAACATCAGGAGATGTGTTCATGCACATGTATTTTATCTCATGGGCGAAAACCAAGCCCTTTCATCGCAAAATGAACTCCAGATGTTCTTGTCGATTACTGTCATGCAAAAACCCTTCGACAAATAATTCAGAAACGATGTACTGCACATACCTGAGAATTGGAGAGGTGGTTTATAAATTTGTTTCCTTAACAACAGTCCAAGTTCTTGGCTTTTTTCATTGAACGTTTTCCAATTTATTTTTTTGTCGCGTGGTGGGAGGGGGAGGAGAGAGGTAACAAATTCCCCACTGCTGTGGTTAATTTCTGTAACCACCAAGTCATGTCATCCAAAATATAAATTTTGATGATGAAAGCCAAAAAATGTTTAGCCGCACACATTGTGTGCCTATTTTATTCAGCAGCGATAATAAGTGAAAACTAACGTCAACATAAGCATCAAAATTAACCACGGCTTTAATTGGCCAGACGTAGCACTTATGTCCAGAAATGCAGGCAATCGCAAGAATAACCAAACACAAATGATAAGAACAACATAATAAAAATGGTGAAAGTAAGAAGAACACAATGGAAACAACAAATCAGGGCACAAAAATGTAGGCAATCGCAAGAATAACAAATCACAAATCATAAGAACAAAAGTGAACGGAAGCATAAGCACAAGCATAACGAAAAGGAAAATTTTTTATCCTCACGCTTGTGCTTATGCTTGCGTCAGCCCCGTTTTCACGGTGAAAGCAGCACTCTTATGCGTGCGTTTGAGCCTGCACCGCAAGAGAAAACCAGGCTTTAACGTTAAATGATGCTATTGTATGCGAGAAAACTCAGGAAAAAAGGATTTGCTACCCAATACTGGATGTCTCTCTGTCGTTCTGGGGCAGGACGTGCAGTACTTCTGATCATATTTGCAGTTTGCTGTTCAGATAGATGTCTCTTTTGACATGGAATAATGGTACAGACTTCCATGGGAAGGTAACGGTCCTTTTTCTGACCAACTTTGAGACAAGGTAGATGAGGATAACTGAAAAAAACAAAAGTGTACGTGTAAATTCTACCTGACCTAAAAATAAGTACTGCTGCAGAAGCTGAGAAATGTTTTGATCTTGGAAGGGCAGACCTGAAACATCACTGAACCCTTCCTCAAAAGATGCCATAAAAACTGCAGCAGCAATTCACATGAACTGAGTGTTTTAAAAAAGTCTGATATAAGGCAATTTAGTAAGGGTATTAAGGAAGCACTACATTCATTACAATTATACCATCCCTCTGACTGATGAGGATGCATCATAGAAAAAACAATTCAACTACCTTTACTTAATGCTGAGTGCTTTACAAGAATACTGCTTTATACAAACCCTCAACCCACCCACCCCCCAACACTTGCTTTCCGCAAGCAGTTTTTTTTGCTTTCCTAACTATCTGGGAGCCTGGAATAGGTTAACAAAGACCATGTACATGGTATGAACCAGCTAAAATGGTAATGTTAGTATTCTTTAGTTAGATGTGTTATGGAGTGACAGGGTATTCTGCAGTGAAGCCCTTTTCTTTTCATTCACTGTATTGTTTCCATTTCTTGTTCTCAGATCTTTTTTTCATTAATTATTGCTGTAAACCTTATGTCGACTGATTAAAGATAATTATTGTTATTCTTAAAGTTCAAACATAGAAATTCCAGTTTAGCAAAACTCATCACAAACTCATCCAGGGTTTGTGTGAATATACACTACACATAATATATTTTGTTTTGTGACCAGGAAAAACTTTAAGCAAATTTGCAGTTGCAGAAATGATCAATCAAGCATCTTCGTTTCTCTTCAGAAATAAAATGGGTAATTTATGCACTTAGGAAATCACCGTTGACTACATGTAAACTAGTAACTAGAGCTAAATTGCTGCATCTATCTCAACATACTTTAACTGTATTCTGTATCTGTCATAGAAGTACTGGGCCACAGTTGTTTTGCTTCTACAGCCTGTTGTTTCATCTTCTATGTCAAACTGTAATCTATCAGCAGATTGACCTGACAGTTCCCAAACAGTGTACTTTCTCTTCATTGTTTGGACATGTGTTGTTTCTATACGAACACCTGGTAAGCAAGAAAAAAAGTATGTGCTCCAACTATCGGCAAAGTTTAAAATAATTATTGGGAGCCAATTAAGGGCTACCTTAAATTTTTCGAAAAACTAGACGCTCCATCAGCGTACACTGGGTTGCCTGTGGTATGTGTTACTCAAAAACAGAAGGAACTGAGTTGGGTGGTATTGAACTGCAGCGTTCCACTGAATTTTTTTAAGTCAGGGGTCATTAAGACCATTTAAGGGGTCACCCAGAAGTTGTACCAGCAGAGACCCAAGTGTTACGGGAAGACTGTGCAGAGTTGAGTACAAATAAAATAATACAAACAGCCAGACAACAGAGATCACAGATCCACTTAAGGTGTTTGATTCCTTCTCTGTCTTTGTTGAACCCACAAGTTACAAGAGAATTTTCCATTTGGTTTCAGTGTTGTAAATAACACCACACTTGGCTTGGCAAATTATTAGAAATACAGCTCACTTTGATTTCGACTCAACGGGCGAAAGATTGTTGTCGAAGTCCATTACCAGTGCTGGAAATAATTTTTATTTATTCAGAAGACATCTGTCCTTTCAAATCTTCCTTTTGGTCGGACATTTGACAAATTGGACCGGACATAATTTATTGACTGACAACACCTTGAAGAAGAGAACTCAAGATGTGCTGGTGACATGTTCGGCCATCGTGTCCGATCATAATGTGAAATTGGCCGGACATTTTCAAAATTTGTTCGGACAATGTCAGATGGCCGACTGTTATTTCCAGCACTGATTACTCATCGCTAAGATTCCAGATTTGTATTTTTCACCGACTGTCTTGTTTATCCAATTGACCTTCCATTCTGGAGCTCCATAAGGGTATATTTTGTTTAAAGATGCACTAAAACGCTATTCGTGTTGCAATGACTTTCGACGCCATTGCAGGTTAATTAAATGTTCTCCTGTGTACACCATGGAAATCTACGCATTACCCCAACCCCCTCAAACCTAAAACAATACGCACAGAAGACTCTTAGCAGGGGAGTGACAGGCAAGACTTTTACCGCCACAGAAAAAAATTAAAAAAACGAAATAATAAATAAATAAAGAACGAAATATTACCCACTTTCCGACTGGGATTGCCAAACTGGCAACCCAGTAATTAAGACAGCTCTGAATAGTCTTCAAAGAATTTTTTACAACTTTGCTGATAGTTCTATCTCGGCTTGCTAATTACTATTCTACGATAAAAATGGGGTCACTGAGTTCATTTTTGAGATAAAACCAAGTAAAGATGAAATATAGGGTGTTTTTGGAAAGCTTTCATGTTGCCATGGTAACCTATTACGTCACAATAGTTGGTGCAATTTGTTTAGCAATAATTGGTGTTTCATATGGTACCATAGCATTGCTGTTATGTGATAGTGTTGTTGTTATAACCTTGTAATAAGAATGTCTCTTGAAGTGGTGAAACTGCTTCGAGCCACCTTAATAATACTCATTCCAAATTGCACTTGAAATCATGTAATTACCTACATTTGTATACTAATTTCAATCATCAAGTCCTTTCATGGAAACACATTCACAAGCCCAATAAATTGATCTGTTCAAAACTTTGTGGATTCATAGCTTAGTTGGTAGAGCACTGTACCAGCATTGCAGAGTTCATGGGTTCTAATCTCGTTGGAGCCACCTGAATTTTTCAGGTGTCCATAAAGCAGCAATTGCTTGAACTGATCACTTCACTCTTTCAAAAACAAGTACAGTGGAAAAATACCAGTTACCACTTATAGCCTTCTTGAATTTCTCTTTGTCAATTTGAAATCTTCTGTCTTCAAGATATCCAGGATTGATGTCCAAAGTTTCACACAAGAAGTCAATTACTGGCTGGCTTTTATAAAATCCTTTTGCAGAAACTGAAATGGAAAGAACAGGATAAAGCACAGGCAGCCTAAGCTTGGTACACGATTTATAGAGTTTGTACGGGAAAATATACTTTGAGCTGATAAATGCTAAAATAAGCTGTACATGTACAAATAAACTTCACTTTAATACCTCTAAGTACAGTTGTCCTCGTCTCTTCTGTGCAATTGGAGGGCAAACTGTGTCCGTTTTAGACGGAATCGTGGCTTATGAATTTTTACGATGTCCTTAGTTGTCATTCCCCTCATAAAGAGAAGAAAAGCTGGTGACTTGCGGCGACCTCGTCCCACAAATTGCTCTCGCATCACAAAGCAATGGTCAAAATCTCCATAAAAACACTGTAGCCTTAAGGCCAGATAAATTTCCTATCACATCAACTCCATTCCGGGACCACACAGCGAATTTTGGTGGATAAATTCCAAATAGTGTTCAGCTTTCTATAATCTTCCCTTGCGCGCTAGATGTGTCACAGTGTGGCTGCAGCCGTTATAGCTTGATGGCGAACATATTACATTCTGCATTCTGCCGAGTTTTCAAATTGAATGAGAGTGCTGAGCGCATGGGAAGATTATAGAAAGCCGAAAATTATTTGGAATTTATCCGCCAAAAATCGCTGTGTGGTCCTGGAATGGAGTTGATGTGATAGGAAATTTATCTGGCCTTAAGGCTGCGGTGTTTTTATGGCGAGTTGGACTGTTGCTTTGTGATGCGAGAGCAATTTGTAGGACGACGTCACCGCGAGTCACCAGCCTTTCTTCTCTTTATGAGGGGAATGACAACTAATGACATCATAAAAAATCAGAAGCCTTAATTGCCAGGCAAAGTCTCAAGTATTAAAATTGATATACAAGTACACAGAGATATTTAAAGCATGTTGCTGATGGGGCCGAGTGTGGAAATTAACAATAAAAATACTGTTCATACAAAAATAACCTACCTATTATTTTGACTGACGATTTTACTGGTCAATAAGGGGCCCAACTGGAAGGAAGCTATAACCCTGCACCTATTTACTAAGTGTCATGGAGTAATTCCATGTAGACAAGAGAAAACAAATTCAGTCACCTGTTGGAGAACGATCTTAAGTCAGTGCATCTGCATACACATCCAGTGTCATAAATACTGAATATGTATGCACAGATCTTGGTTTAATAGATGGGAAACATTTCAGCCGCTGATACAGTATAAACAGTGTCACCCTAAGAGATGCTGTGAGGTCCATCCAAGCTACATGTACATTGTATCAACTCAAGGCAGCCTGCTGATCTTCCAACTAGGCTTACCGTATTTACCCGTGTATAAGTCGATTTTTTATGGCCAGTGAAAAGAAGCTCCAAAAATCGCCCTCAACTTATACACCGGTCAAAGATTTTGAGCCAAGTTCCAGCTAAGTAATTTATTCAAAATTAACATAATAATGTTGTCTTGGGCATAACAAACGCAGTGGACAAAAGCCGACAATTTGAAAAGACTTCAAAATGAATGACAAAATACTTCAAAATGAATGTAAGTAATTCCAGTTAAAATGAAAAAGGATTTGTCCAACTCTAAATGTTGAAGATACTCACAAGCACAAATATGCAATAGACACTGGAAATTTTTGTTTTCCAAAGGCGGAAAGCTCTAAAAGGCATTTCTGTTTCTCCAAATAAAACGCGATAGTTCAACGGCTTAGTAACCTGGTGCAATACCTTGTGTTTGCGTGCAAGCATCGTCACTCGTGTTGCGTGAAAATGCTGGTTGGTAATGATTGTTTTTTATTCTTTATACAAACCTGGCTGATTGCGAACTTTGTATTGTTTGGCTTACGAGTTTTGTTTTGTTTGTCATGTGAGAAATTATAAGTCAAGGACCAATAAAACCGTGCACATTTGCGCATCGTTCGCAAGTTATTTTCAAAGATTGACTCCTGCTTCTGTGATGTTGTGCTTATCCTCTAAAGCCCTTTATCCTTGAACAACGCAACAGGTTAGTTTGAGGTTTACATGTTTGATTTTCTGAGAACTTTTTCGAAACTCAAGGACAAAATGCCTCCATATATAACAACAACAACTATTAAGTGCTTGAGGCCCTGATTTTTTTTGTGTATCCACATTTCCAGAAATCGAAGAATACAAGATTAGTGTCCCATGAACATTTTAACAAAGAAATTAAGAAATCGCTTTTTTTGCCATCAAAAATGGGGGGTTGACTTATACACAGGATCGACTTAAACACGGGTAAATACAGTAATAAGGATTTAAATTATGATGATCAAGTGAATAATCAAAACACATTTTATTGTCTCACCGTCAATGTTCACCAGCATGGCCTTCCATTCTGAGGGGCGGACACTCTGATAAAACCCAAACTGCACCTCACACCCCTCCCCTATGGGTCTGCCCCGGCCATTAAAGGGGAAAAACGATCGTCCAATAGGTGTAAAGTGGATAGATGGGATTTGCCTCAAGACAATGTCCAATGCCTGTACAGCATCTTGAGCCATTTTTCCATTTTGCTTGCCATCCAAAAAGGCCTTCAACGCGACAAGACTTACTGATGCTGCAAACTGGATCTTGACCTAGGAAAAATATTGGTATCACCAAACATGAAACAAAGTCATTTCTTTCCACAATACTTAATAAAAGATCTTAAATTTATTATTTGAACATACTGGGAAGAGCGTGGTTTCTCTTTTATTGGATCTAACTTTCAATTTCTTGGTATTTACTTCAGATGATGACCGACCTCATATTTGTGTTGGTCATGTCCTATGATTGGGTTATCCCTTCCCCATATGACAGTGAGAGTTATGATTTTATAATGGCAAATGCCAGATGATTTTACATTTACTGACTGAGGGTGCTTCAAGTGTGACTGGGTTAATTGCCACTGGCAGGACAAGCTAAATATTTGTGCCATTTTAAAATATAAAATCAATCAATCAATCGATAATGTTGTTTTCATCACATTCATCATCATCATTATCGTTATTATCGTCATCCAAATCCAAAGCATTCTCAACCTACCTACCTACACTGTATCAATCCTTGATGCAGTCAATGTTGGCAGTGTCATAGGCACTTATAAATAAGAAATACCTAAAACACACAAGGGTCTCTTGCACTACTAAAAAAAGTGCATCCTTCACGTTTTAACTGACAAACAAACCTTAAATGCTCTGTCCTTTCCTCCATCTTCACCAGCCAATGTAACACTGAGTTCCACCTAATAAAAGGTAACAATCACAAAAAATAATAATCTTACCCCATAAATTCCCCGTAACATGATCATCATCAATTAAACCCATGATCATCGTCAATTAAACCCATTTAACTCATGATGGTGCCAACTTAAGGTGGCTCAAACCAGTTTCAACACTTTCAAGTAGCCTTGTTATTACAAGGATTGACACTACAACACTTTATCACGTAACAGCAATGTTGCGGTACCATGTGAAACATCAATTATTATTGCTGAACAAGATGCAGTCATTTTTGTGACGTAACAAGCAAAAGCCCTTCAAAAACACCCCACATTTTGGCTTTAGCTGCTCATATCTCAAAAAAGAACAAGGTGAGCCCATTTTTTTTATTTCTGAATGCAATCAGCATGCCAAAAGTTAAGTTTGAAAACATTCCGTGGAGCGGATTCAGAGCCACCTCAAATAATAATTGAATCTGCTCCACAGAATTTTTTTACTCTTTGTAAAGAGTTTCATCTTGCCTGCTGATCACTTTTGTGCAATAAAAAATTGGGGTCACCAAGTTGATGTTTTTAGATATAATTGAGTAACTAAAGCCACAACATTGCTGTGACGTGATAAAGTGTTGTAGTGTCAATCCTTGTAATAACAAGGCTACTTGAAAGTGTTGGAACTGGTTTGAGCCACCTTAAGTTATCAGTTAAAGCGCACAAGTTAAATTGCACAAATTAAAAATGTATCTTGTCAGGAATAAATTTTTGGCAGCGAGGAGTCTTTGCTACTGGTACGTTCACTACTTCAGAATACTCAAAGCATCTGAACTTAGTGTAAATGAGTGTTGTCCTAAGTAGCCTTTGTACATACAGAGATAAAGTGAGGCCTAATGCTACTGTGCATGTGATGGATGAAGAACCTTCGCTGATCTACAGCATCAGGAACTTCATATGCATGACCAACGGACAGAGAGAAAATCTCTGACCTGGGTGGGAATCCGACCCACAATCTTCGGATTAGATCACCGTTGCTCCTACAGACTGAGCTACAAGGCCAGATGGGAGTAGACCGTGGGAGTTTGAGGACAAAATTAATCAGCTTGGCCCAGGCCAAGTGCTACACTGTAAGTGTAAAGTGTTAAGTGTTAGGCCTCACTTGATTTCTGTCCATGTACAAACGCTCCTTAGGACAACACTCATTTACACCAGAAACCCATAAGGGTTGAAACGTGTAACGGCCCCTTGTGTGCTGGGAAACAAGCTTCTGAATATTCAATTTGCTAAGTACCATATTTGGAACAACAAGAGCGAGGGGTTTCCAAATATGGTACTTAGCACTGAAACATTCAACCAATCAGTTCGCACTGAATATTCGGAAGCTGTGAACGCCCGTTACACGTTTCAACCCTTATGGGTTTCTGTTTACACTTAACACTTGGCTTGGACTACACATGGGTTTTCGTTAAAAAATACAGCCCGCGAGCGTTTGGTCATTAAAAGTTTCTCACACTTATATATTCCATATCAATTTCGCATGGTATTAAAAAAGAATAATTGTTGGTTTTTTGATCAATATCGCTCGATGCACCGGTGTGAGAGAGAACTTTGAACATTTCAATGCAACCGCAAGTGCAAAAACAAAGCACAGATGATTTTAACGATCGCATTTTCCCTGGACTCTTATTAAAGCAAAGTGCCCAAAAGGTGCAGGGACCTTTTCATACGAGTTTACGACCACATTTCCGAACAAGTAGCCCAAACAGGTGCCTTTCTTGATTCATCCTCACTTTCTTGTAAATTTGACCAGCTGGAATTAATTAATTCTGGGCTCTTGAAAAAATGACTCAGGCTTAACTAACTTTTAATGTTGGAAGCCCAAAGGGCTCCGGGAAATTTTTCTTAGGCAACAGCCTTGCCTTTGAAACAAAAAAATCCCTTGAAACGCTGACTAGCTAAGCATCCTTTTCATCTAAATGGTCATTTTATTTAATATAATTATGCCTTCATGGGATCATAGAGCTTGCGTGACACAGACTTTAAAAAGTAGTTAATGTTTCAAAAATTCTGTGCATAGTGCTAATTGGATCTTTGATCAAGTCCAATCCGAAGACCGATATTTTGATGATGACCAGTGTTAAACTTCCGACTTCATCGGAATAGGCCATTTCCGAGTTCATGTCTGCCTCCTCTTCAAAGCGAGTCCAAGTGCGAAGTTGTTGTGATGGTAATTAGTTCTACTTTACATATAAATGAAAACTAATTTTCACAACAAAAACTTCGCACTTAGACTCGCCTTGAAGAGGAGGCATACATGAACTCGGAAATGGCCTATTAAGTTGCACTTGAGTTTCCAATATGACTTCCGAATAATACTTGTGCACACTAAGGGGTGCGCTCAAGTACATATATTACCAAAAAATAAGCAAAAATAAATTGCCTTGAATAAAAAATCTCAAAAATACAGGACTTGAAGCTAGTAAGATACAACAAAACAGATTCATTGACTTCCAATGCGATCGAGCGACATATCATAATAATTTACAACAAAAGAGAGGTCATGACAAAATTATCATACAAACAACCAAACAAAAATTAGGTCGGTGAAGATCACGCCTTTCCGACCACAACTTTTTCTATGAAGTGAACTGATGGAAAACCTCATTCCATATAAGTTTTTGGGCATGAACTGCAAAATACCGCGTCCAACTAGTTTCTGTGTGAATACATGGCAGAGGGCTAATTAAATATTCAAGTTGAAATCAATAATGCAGGCACAAAGTGACGGATCAATATCGCGAAAGTTACAATGCAAGGTTAAGACACAATCCCATCTTTTCAAAAGTATACAAAATAATTCAACAAATGAAAGAAACTGACGTGTCTCGTCATAGTTTCTGACCAATGTGAAAAATGATGGAAACCTACATGTATAGTAAGATAGAACTCGTAAACTAGACCTGACGAAATGCATGAAAAATTAATCACACAAAAAGTCCTTTGTCTTCTCCACTCAAGAGTCTTCAAAATTGTCTCGAAAATCCTCAAACGTCTTGAAACTCGACTGGAGCCTCAATCCACGAAGTTTTTGAGAATCGAGGAACAAGAATCTTGTTTCACGGATCGAGTTTCGAGGGACTGTCAACTTACTTTTGCAAGGTGCTGTTTTTAATAGTCCGCCATTACACTTGTACTTCCTTTAAAATCTTAGAGAGCTGGATCAAGGAGAAAATGACATAAAGACTCACTAGTTTAAGAAAGCAGTGCATGTGTACATGGCTGAATTACATGCAGCATGGGAGTTTTGGATCTAGATCCAACCCTCTGAGGTCCAGTCGGTAAGGTTTGAACATGAGTAATGGCAGAAATCCATGAAAATCTGTGAAATCCAAAACTTACACTCAAAAGCAAAAAAGGAAGTGATTTCTTTTATCATAGTAGCACCTGCTATAGTCTAATTAAATAAAAGAAGATGGCACACAGCAAAATAACATGAAAAAAAAAAGTTGTGTTGACAATGTTGAAACATTGCGCAAGTAACATTAAGGTTTCCACACAAAAACAGCAAAATTAATTATTTTGAACAAAACCTTTTTCATGTATACAATAAGTATACAATGTATATCTAAACGATTATTGTTTTTGTGCGCACAAATTAAAATTTAATTATCTTCAAACATTTTCTAAGATTTTAAGATGTGTTTTACTGTTTGTAAAAATCTTTTAAGGATCCCAAATATTTGCACTTCTTAACAATTAAGTATTGTAAATTTGGTACATTTGAAAGCTTGATATTTTCTTTTGGGTTTTTTTGGAGAAAAATCAATGATTTTTTATGTCTTAAAAGTCATAGTTTTAATGCCTTGAAGTCCTTATTAGTAACATACTGTAATCTTATTACATGTACATTATGTATGTAACCTGATGTAAATCCTTATGAGATTATGCAATTATTATAATAATTGACTTACTGGAGATGGAAGTTCTTTGGAACTATATAAGTTCTTTTCGCCATCAAATGCTGGTTCATGACCTTGGAAAGTCTCTTTCTTGTATTTCTGTATGATCTGGTTCACAACATCTCTTTTAACAACCTTTGGACATTTGTTGGGAGTAATCTCAACATCGTAGTGGTATAAATAGGTCAGCTTTGGAGAGACATTAATCTGGAAAAAGTTGGCTCTTAATTTGATAGGCCGTCCAACAGTACCATGGCTGGGCCTCTTTGGGGGTCGCAGACCTCCATTGCCACTACTTTGGCGAGCTACATGGTCTAGAAACAACATTACTTTTTTTGTTAATTTGCTTTTAAAACTTACGTACTGATTGTGACTTTTTGTCCACTTTGTATAATACAGTCGAGTCCCGATAGCTTGAACCCTTGCTAACTCGAACCTCGCCCTAACTTGAACCAAAATGAATTTTCCCTGGATTTCCATCATACATTTACTGCAATTTTACCCTTCATAACATGAACCCTCGATAACTTCAACCTCCTGCTAACTCTAACCAATTTTCATTTCCCCTTGGGTCATTCTCTATATATTTTTACTCTCAATAACTCGAACCACATCTGTCATTACGTGACAAATGAAAAAAAAAGCACTACAGTCCAAAACATTTAATATATTTTGAAAAAACCCTGTAATCTTTGTCCTCTTGTTGCATTACACAAAAATTTAATGTGTAAGTCCAGTTCAGGTTTCAGGTTGGTTTGGGGTACATTTAACTTCAGTGCCTGTATCTTCATAAAGAGTTGCTGCTCAACTCCTTACTCCCGATAACTCGAACCTTTTTCAATTTCCCTTGAAGGTTCCAGTTATCGGAAGTCGACTGTATAAAACTTCATAATAAAAAATTATGCAAAAAAGAATAATTAGTATTTAATTGTTTGCAGTGTGAGTTTGGACCTACAACTATAGGCAACCATTAGATTGTCCACAAAGCATGCATGATGTCCACTAAGAAGGAACAGAAAAAGAGAACAAAAACATTTTTACATGTTGGTAAACCAAAGCTTCATCAACTTCATTTTCACCTGGATGTATGAACATTTTTGTAGACCATTTTTGAATTGCCTTGAGTCTGAAATGTTTATTACATGTAGATAGCCTAGTACAACACCATAGCTAGGAACATCAAATGTATCTGGACAGTTTTAAACAATATTCTTACAGTCAGAATGATATAAACACATGAGAAATGAAAATAATGATGGTAGAACCAACTGGGATCTCGGAAAAAATCCGAGCCCCAGATGGGATTCGAACCCACGACCCTCCGTGATCTAGTCGGATGCTCTAACCACTGAGCTACTGGAGACTCTATGGCGAGCAAGGGTGAAATGTGGGTATTGACTTGAGCTGCATCACGCAGCTACAGAGTGAAATGACTGACAGCATGGCTCATAACTGCATCGCGCAGTCACCTTTAAAGCATATCTGAGATGCGGCCAACCAACCACCCAAGTGAGCGAATGTGAGAATGATATAAACACATGAGAAATGAAATGATGGTAGAACCAACTGGGATCTCGGAAAAAATCCTAGACTAGTCTCCAGTAGCTCAGTGGTTAGAGCATCCGACTAGATCACGGAGGGTCGTGGGTTCGAATCCCATCTGGGGCTCGGATTTTTTCCGAGATCCCAGTTGGTTCTACCATCATTTCATTTCTCATTCTTACAGTCACCTGAAAAATTCAAGTGCCTTCAACGTGATTCCAGCCCATATGACTTCTGCAATGCGAGACAGAACAACGCTCTAGAAACCAACTGAGCTGAAGCCACACAGTTGGGAGCAGGTCAATTTGTTCAACTTATTTAAAATAAGTATTCCCGTGAAGGGACTCAGTGAATGTAATAATTTAATGTATACAATTAAAGTGCAGGTTATAGACGACAGGGAGAAATCATTTATCCTGACACTGCATTTTCAGGTGTCTATAAGAGACAATTGCTTAAAACTGTTCAGGTCTAAGTGTGAGGACGACTTCTAAGAAAGTCAGTCAGGCTGCCAGTAGCCTAAGCAGTCTAGGTAAATGCAACAGCATTTATACAAGGAAACAAATTACAAAAGGAAATCAATGAACATATAACAATTTATAAACATTACCTTGAACAATACTGCACATGCACATTACTAGGAAAACAAATTTACGAAAGGAAAACGATGAACATTGCAAGGAAACTCGTTAGAGCCTTTTTCACAGTGTAATAATCCCATGAAAGTTACCTTGAACAGTACAGCTGCTACCAAGTGTTTTGGCCAATTTAGAAACATCTTGCCTGACCTCTGGGTCAACTGCAGAAGCACCACGGCCTGGCGACCGTGTCCCTTCTACAAGAATAACAAACAATGATAACAAAATAATAATCACCAATTTTTATTTTTTTATTTTTATTTTATTTGCAACACAACAATACAACAATGTACATAAAGAATAATGTTTTATTTTTTATTCTTTATAATCACCAATTTTAAGTAAGAAGATATTTTCACATGACTGTAGAGTTCATAGCACAAGATAACCATTCCTCACAAAGGTATGATGTAAAATAGCAGGATGACGTGAAACTATTGATGTCAAATGATGCAATGCCCATGTGAGAAAGATACATGTAATGAGCTACTGTACCTGTACATGTAGTTACTAGGCAACTAGCAAAAAGATAAATGAAAAATCAGAGTTGAAGGCAGAACCTGTCACCTGCACTTTACCTTATCATAAGAGGATCACTAATTTATCATGAAAGTAGTCAGTAACTACTTTGAATTAACTAATTAATTAATTAATAGATGTCTGTTTTTGATTGTCTCTAATATTCTATGCAGATCTTTTTCACTTGACATCATGGTGGCAAAACAGCTGCGCCTTGACAATGAAATAGTATCCATTACTGTACGTTGTACGAAACAATCCTGCAGGTATTCCTTTTGGCAGGTGTTGCAAAGCGGAAAGGATCCATATATGAGCAAATTATTCGCCAATTGCCAGAGCACTCTGACAACAAAGTGACCCCCCTACGGTGGTCAATTCTACATCACTTAATGCAGCTCCTCAGTTTCTTTAAAAGCTAACCCCATCGCGTCAGAGGGCATTACAATGGCCGCAAACACTTGGCCTTTATACTTTCAAACCTAAAGTTTGAAAATAGTCTGAACAATCTTTTTGCCAGCCATGGAAAAAATAATAAGGATGGAATGAGAGGCAAACAGAAATTTGTTGTTGGCCACTGAGGTGCAGAAATTAGGCTTCATTTTGTTGAAACTCAAGCACGCCTCCAACAGACCTGTTTATTTTCGTGACTTATGCAACCGCCGTGGGCCTATTGGCACCACAGAATCTTACACTCTTACTTACATGTATACTCTTACAACCCGGTGATATAGTGTGTAGTGCACAGTGCACTACCACAAAAAAGAAGAAAACATTGATTGGAATAAATTTGCTTTTTACACCAATCCAATAATACAGTTCATTTTGGGGTGGTACATGTCCTTGCATTGAACAATGCATGTTCAGTTCACCGAAGAATAATACAGTCCCAAGAGTAAATAACTTGTATTGTTTTCATGTAAATACCCCCAAAAAACGTATTGTGCCACATTACGGGACAGTGAAAATAGTCAATAACTTTCAGAATCCACATAATCTTACGAAAAGTGCAGTAAACATTTCATAGCAGGCAAATCATAAAATGAGTAATCATTCATCTTTTACCTTTCCAATATCTTTCAAGAACAATGATCCAGAAATTAAGTGTATTTAATATTGCTGACTTTATCTTTTGTCTTTTCTCTTGTACAGCATCCTGTTGATCTAGATAATTCTTCATTATCCTTTCAGTTTCGTCCATTTGCAACAGTTTAAGGCAGCTCAAACCAGTTTCAACACTTCAAGAGAACTTGTTATTAGAAGGATTGACACTACAACACTTTATCACGTAACAGCAATGTTATGGTACCACATGAAAAATCAATTATTGCTGAACAAGATGCAGTCATTTTTGTGGTGTAACAAGTTACCATGGCAACAGGAAAGCCCTGCCAAAACGAACTCGGTGACCCCAATTTTTTATTGCACAAAAGTGGTCAGCAGGCCAAGATGAAACTCTCTGCAAAGCTTGAAAAAATTCTGTGGAGCAGATTCAGAACTACCTTAAATTTTCAGTTATTTACGATGGCTCAGAATCTGCTCCACAGAATTTTTTCTAACTTTGCAGAGAGCTTCATTCTGGCATGCTGATTAAATTTCAGAAATAAAAAATGGGGGTCACCAAAATCGTCTTTAAGATATGAGTACAGCTACAGCCAAAATATGGGGTGTTTTTTCAGGGCTTTCCCATTGCCATGGTAACTTTTTACATCACAAAAATGACCCAATCTTTTTCAGCAGTAATTGGTGTTTGGTATGGTACCATAACATTGTGGTTAAGTGATAAAGTGTTGTAGTGTCAATCCTTCTAATAATAATGTTTCTTTTTAAGTGGTGAAACTGGTTTGTCAGCCACCTTATTAGTAAGTAAGTAGTTGCACAGGATGAGCACATGCTCGTATAGATGGTTTGCAACCAATCTCTAGGGACACAGATAACAATCATTGTAATGCACAATTCCTGGTAGACGAACAAAAGCAGCTAATCAGAGTTTTTTTTTTTCATCCACCAACATTGCAGCCATGACGTTAAGTGAAAACCACCTATACATGCTGTACTAAAATAAATACATGTGATAAATGTAGAAGGTCAAAAATATATAAGCTTAAATATTGTTTGATATTAATGAAGTGACTAACCTTTGGAAGCAGAAGACGAAGGGAGTGATTTTCCCTGAGATACTCCTTCTTGTTTACTTTTCTCTTCTTTTCCAGCTCCTTTAGAGGAAGGTGATGCTTTTGCCCTAGGTGCAGTTTCACTGGTACCTGGCCTTTCATCGGGGGAACATGTCTTCTTTTCCACTGACTTCGGTTCTCTATCAAACTTCTCCTGGGTTACTGACGGATGACTGGACCCTGCAAATTGCTTGTCTTCAGTCAAAGATTTAATGTATGTAATAGACCTTTTTACCGATACGGCGGCCATTTTGATTTCTATTGTTTCAAAAGACATTATGGGATGCTCAGGGGGCAAATTAACATGTATTTGCCCCCTGGGCATCCCATAATAGCTATTCGAAACAATAGAAATCAAAATGGCCGCCGTATCGGTAAAAAGGTCTATTGAAGTGCAGGTTATAGAGGACAAGGAGAAATAATTTATCCTGACACTGCATTTTTCAGGTGTCTATAAGAGACAATTGCTTAAAACTGTTCAGGTACATGTAAGTGCGAGGACCACTTCTCGCTTTTGTCTGTAACTGTGAGTTTGCGAGTGTGAGTTTGGACCTACAACAATATGCAACCATTAGATTGTCCAGAAAGCATGCATGATATCTACTAAGAAGAATTATAAATTAATTAGGAT
>OX421453.1:39862184-39866968 GCA_949126865.1 Montipora capitata | reverse complement strand
CTTTCCCACATTCAGAGAGGGAAAAAATTGTCTTAAAAACATAATGTACGACATGTTATCGTTTCTTTTGCAGGCTGACTTGCTGAGTCCGTGCCTTTTTGAAGGTCTTTGTTACAAAACCTAATTCGTTCATCCCTAGCGGATGTTGTTATGATCGGTCACATGCGGACCATTCTCTGTCGGTGTCTGCTAGGGAAATCAACCCTGAAAACTAGGTGAAGATCGTTGCTTTCTTTTCTGTGTTTGCTATTTTCCCTTTTTTCTTAAATTGATTTTTTAACATTGAGAGTTTTGATATTATTCAAAAGGTATTACTCGTCATACCTGAGCATTTTATACGTTTTGGCCGATGCCGAGACAGGCAGAAGGAAAGCTTGAATATCAAGACTTTTTGAACTGGACTCTGACTTCGCTTAAGGGTTTTTTAGCACTTCGAGGATTGAAACCGGCAGGGAAAAAGCCGAACTTGTAGCGAGAGCATTCGGTGCCTACGAGCTTAAAGCACCTAAGAAGTTTTCTCAAGAAGAAATTCAGTGAGAGCAAATTGAAAGAAGAGTACCAAGATGGACTAAAAAAAACATCGGATAAGCACCGACCCCAATTCTATTCGGAAAGAAGACTGGAAGGACAACGTCCACGAATGGCCAAATACAGATGATGGAATGCTTTTTAGCTACATCTTAAGAGTGAAAGCAGTTGATGTAGAATACATTGGTAAATACAAGGACCAATAGGCATATTCTTATTGGCTTAATGGCTTTGTAGACACTGTATACGTATACCATGCTTCATGCAATGACATTTTGGCAAAACTATGTCATGCAGGGTCACAATAGTCTTGAGGTGCTTCTCTTGCTGTCTGTTTTGGTCCTCTCCAATACTGCATATGTTGGGCTTTGGGGACGAGGTAATCAAAAATACATTTGAAGCATTTTGTTGAAGGTAGGCCTGTGAAGGTTTCGCATTTGCTTCCCTTGAAATTTGGTCAAATCGCATTGGGACTCTTAAATGTAAATCGTCGTGATCTAGATCATCTTTTTTATTGTCAGCCCGCTCCACAGTCCCCTACGCAATTGTTACTTCGTCTTTGTTTTCTTCGCTGACGAAACGTTCACTAACTTTGGGTTTTTTCGGTGATGGCTTATTGAGAAAGTCGCTTAATGTTAAGAAAACCGAAGGATTGTCAGTACTTGGATTGTGGCGAGTTCTCGTGCCCTTAGGAAAGTGATTTGAACAGACAAATGTGCCCTCTGATCCAGGTTCGGGATTGAAGTTATTACTTCGTCCTTTCGCGACTTGTTTCCTCCACAATTCAACTAAATTTGGGTCTTTTGGCCACCTATGGATTTTCAATTCTTTTACGTGATATCTCACAACCAGTCAGTTAGGAAATCGCTACACAACAACGAGCGTGTTTTGGCATGGTAATTGCATCAGTGCGTCGCCATTAGTTTGGCCACGCGCTATCCCCAGTGGTTTTGCACCCTTTACAAAATGGCGTCGATAACCTTGGATCGGTCTATTAGCCACGACAGTTTCAGCACGGAACAGATTTCGGACCGTGGTCCGTATCGTAAAAAGCTGGACCGGCTACGAGCGCGCGATTAGCCAATCAGATTCAAGGATTTAGGATTCCGGCCCGTTAAGATGCTTCAGAAAAAATAAAATTGCTTAATTTGTCCGGATAAGTGCGACAAGGACCACTTCTCCATTTCGTCTACAACCTTCACTTCAAATGTCCATTTCTTTCATTCGGTAAGGACTGTCACAGTAATGGTGAAAAGTGCTTCGCAGTGACTGACTTAATGACAGTAGCCATCAAAACCATAACTGTGACAGCCACAGTCTCATGATTTTTAATATGCTATCCGCCCCCACTGAGTCATCTTCCAAGTCTGCTCTGGAGAGTCAGGGACTGCAGCAAGCTTTATTTGATCAATTCTTATTCTCAAGGTGAAAGGGCTGTCATGTTTGCTGATGCAAGATCATTTGGTGGCAGGGTATTTGGAGGTATGTTATGTTGAAACGTATTTCATTTCTCAAGCTGGAGAAAAAAGCTGCCAACAACCTGTTTCTAGGGAAACCGTGGTGTTGTATCGGTGGGTGAGTGAAACAAGAAAAATGGGTTTTATGAAATGAGTTGTTACAGGCCGAATTGCCACCGTAAAAAGATTGGGTGACTGAGGCAGAAGTTTTGAGAGGCAATTTTCTCTGAACAAGAGTTAACGCTCGAAACGTACGCCATTTAACGGTTGTGATTTGGCCTTTTTCAACCGAGTTTTCATCTATCCTCGGTTAATAGTGTCAGGGATATCGATATAGGTCAACCTTCCCTTCATAACTTTGGCCAAAAGGGAATTTAAAATGAAAGTATCAAGTTTGAAGCCCCAAGAGCTAGATCTTGGCATTTTAAACTATTTTGAACATCGATCTTGTCATTGTTCGACAAAAAGTACACAACAGAACCTTTATTTTCCCAAGGTGACACCTCCTGGAAGTGTATTAGGACAGTGTAACAATAATCCACCTTACCTCTCATTTTCGGACTCATAATCCCTTGCCGAGTACCTGCGTTGGCAACACTGCAATCAAACCGGATCCTGTTCCTAGAGACCTGGGTAATGAAATCGACAGTCATTTGCAAAGAAGCAGATTATCTCTTCGAAACTCTTGCCTTTCTAACATTTGTGATAAACTCAACCTTTTTCCAATTTTTTGTTTATTTTCTTTAGTTTTGACCATGAAAACAATTTGCAAAGTGGGTGCAGCAGGCATAACACTTCTGACTGTGCACGAATTATTGAAGCGCTCACACACGTGTGAGCAATTAATGGCCAGCTTTACTGATTGTGTCCTTCCTGCTGGTACACAACTCATTGACATAAGTCAGGGATGTGTTTGTTTCACAATAAAGGCAGACAATTTAGCAGCCCTTTGTACCTTGTGGAATGCGTACAAGGATGGCACACTTAAGCTACGCGTGAAAAAGTTCGTTCTGACAGAGGACATGATAAAACTTGCTGGTGGTGAAGAAAATAACGTAGAAGTAACTGTCGCCATCGAAGAAGACGAATACGAGAAAGCTTGTTTCGAGTTCATTAGGGAACAAGAAGGTAAGAGTGGATTTAAAACATAGCCCGCTCTAGTAGGCCCATGGCCCAAGAGCAATTAAGGATTAATTAATTTCACGTGTATTTTCAAAGTTTTCACAAAATTGCCAGAGTCGACAAGCGATGAGGGAAATTTGGAAAACTTTGAACATACAAGTGGAATTAATCCTTAATTGCACGAGGGCACATTGCGATTACATATATTTATCACATAAAGGGCAAAATCATTGAGAAAAGTCCGTTCACTGATGCCGCGATAAATGACAATCAACTTAATATGCTTTCATTCGGTTAAAGTTCAATTCAATAAATCGTTGCTGTCAACCGAAATAGCACTTAAAGTGTATTTTATACGTGAAAACAAAAACCAGTTTCATCAGAGTCAGAATCTGGAAGAAGATTCTCTTGTAACTTCGCTTGCTCTGGATAAGCAACTGTTAACCAATCAGGATCAAGTAATCACGCCCTCTTGATTACCACAAGTGCTCTCGTGATTAACAAAAAATGCTCTTCGTCTCAGCCAATCAGCATTCAGTAATTTTGTCCCGTATGTAATAAAGGACGTAAGCAATCATTGCCGAATTTATAGGCGAATCTTTGCTGAAGTAATTGTTTACATTTTGTCTCATTAACATATGAGTTTGCTGATAGAAGGAATCATGCTATTTACAACTTGACGTCAAAAGGCGGCGTCGATATCATAACCAGGATCGGATCGCGGACCGGATCACGGATCAAGTCGCTTATAAAATAACGAATAAATAATAAAAGTGAAAAACTACAATATGTTAAATGAAAATAGAGCAATGTTGCGTGACAAAACCCAAAATAAAGTCTGCGTGACATAATGGAGAGCAGGCCTCGCTGGCAGTTACTTTGCCCCAAAACCCCGTGTAGTCACTTGAAATGAACAGGCTCTCGTATTCCTAGTTTGAGCGAACGGTGGAGATGTAAGTTGTATCTTCTGGCCACTAGGTGGCTCAACAAGAAAGCCTTCTTGGACAGTTCTGCAATTACGAACTGATTGAGTGAATCTGTTTCCCTTTCTCGGTTTTGAATTTGTTGTTGTTAGTTTTAGTAGCTAATTTCCGGCTACATTTCCGTGTTCTATATGAGCATTGCGGTGTGCATTACAGTTAAGGTGATTCCCTAGTGTTGCGCTGCGCATCCTGTTCTGCGCATATAACACAGCGTAGGCCACGTTCGTATTCAGGCATGGCCAAGAGGCTTTATGGTCAAATTTCACTGCTCAGTTCTGTTTTCTTTGTCTCACAAGTCACAACGGATATTTCTAAACAAAACAATGTTTAATTTTAACCATAAAGACTCGTAGCCATGTGTGGATATCAACGTGGCCAAAAACATTCAAAATGGCAACCTTTCGTGCGGAAAAAGCTTGCAAGAAAGAATGGCCGTTTTCAGAGCACAGCAGTAAAGAGTAAACAAGAAACTTTTTAGACCCTCGCAAAACAAAAAGTCGAGTGATAGCCTTGATGCTGCTAAAGTGTCATTTCAGTCCGAGAGTGAAAGTGAAACCGCGCTATTAAGGAGACCACAGGCCGCCCAGACTCGGTGGACAAAAAGTTATAAGGATTTGTATGGGAGTCTCGATAACAAACTGAAAAAGATATTTACCCGCAAAAGTTCTCAATAAAAAAGCCGTACTTTATTGTC